>NQII01021450.1:0-10469 GCA_002778355.1 Clitarchus hookeri | reverse complement strand
GTGTGGTGCGTCTGGTGTGGGCACACTGCGGCAGTCAGTGGGCAAAAGGACTCGTGAATGTGCGGTTCACGTCATCTACATGATTAAGAAAACTGACTCAGAACGTTTCAGTGTTTTATGTGTATATATTTCAAGCTCTATGTTAATGAGGTCAGTTAATTAAATTACCCCCTGGAGTTTAGCAAGCTCTCAGCAAGGATGCTGCTAACTTGCGCCATCTCCGGCAGTCTGATTCCACGGGTCTTAGGTGCTTCACGTGCGCCGCATTGCAGGGGATTCTCGTACTTTGTTCTGAACACTAAACTGCAATATATTAATGTAATTTACTTCAATTATAAGCTAAAAGTTACCTTTTACACTTAATACCCCGGCTACATATTACGTTTTCCTGTAAATTTTTTCAATGTGTGTCAGAGGATACAGTCACATGGTTGCTCGGCCCACGATCCTGAGAACTGTGACTTTGTGCTCACCAAATGAGCTGGTGCCCATCCTATTAGAAGTAGGAGTATTGTGTAATATTCTGACTTCTGTAAACATAACATAACCTGATCACTCAGGTGACGTTACATCCATATGTAACATTTTCAGGTATTATTTCCCCAATTTTCAGAAAAGTAGATATTATTTATAATAACCATATTTTAATTTGAAAAAAAATAAAAAAATAATGTTCAAATATATATATATATTTTTTTTTTTTTTCGAAAACTCATTAGAGTTTAACCAAGGCGAGTAGACGCCTCTTGTACTGCTATTGCAAATAGATGGATTCACAGCCTCCAAGTAGCATACGTACTTATGTATGAATAAAACTTAAATATATGGAAACAATGTGGCGGCTCCAAAACCTCAGGACCCATCACAAATTCCCTCCCAGCCTCTGCCTGCCTAACTTTCACACTATCAAGGAAGAGGAAGGGATGGCAACTGTTCATCAACAATAACCTTTTAAAGACAGAGTAACTTGAGAGTTACTATAATGCTGCCCAGAATTGGTGGGTGTACACACGACATAACAAACATTGTTTTGTCCTAAGTTTATTTTTGGCCACACATTCTCTTTTATACTAATTAGGCATTTTCCATTTACATACATATAACATTGGTTTCAAAACAATCTTTCACAATATATTGAATTCAAAAGTTACTATAAAAACATAATTAAAACAGTCGTTAATTCTCCAAAGCAATTCTATGGAACACACTATTTTAAAAAACACTACAATATCTCTATATCTTATGAAGGCCACCGAGGCCTTTTGTTTTGTAACCAAGGGTGCTCTCAACAATAATTAAAAAAAAATTCACATTAAAGAACTAACATATGATACATCAATATATTCATTCATACATATACAGATAATTCATCGCGTTTAATAAGTGTCAGGTATCAGTCATTTAACGTATGGTGCATGGTCGATACTGTTTTACAAGGTATTGCCCGACGAATCCTCGAGCTAAACGAACAGACACTGGATAACTCACCATCGATACCGCTCACTCGCTAGCATGCCCATGATAGTCAACTAGCACTATCCAATCGGGACTCAAATATATGGGAGTACTCCGAGTAAAACCCTATACCACGTCCACCTACTGAGAAAACTCGTGTGTCCTGTTCGCACTAGCAGATGTGTTAAGAAAATAAGCATTTATCAACACTCCTGTGCTTTAACTTTATTACGTATAGCAAGTGCTTACGAGCAGGTTCACATTTTGAAAAATATGTATTTACAAAAAATTATAAAACTTTGATCATTATTCAAATTGCGAACTTCACTCGAATTTATTTATGACACCATCATTATCAGAGACGGAGCACAGATAGGCCGGACAATCTCGTCTATTCTACAAGGTAAAACTTATACCCAGTCTGGGAGTTATTATTTATATTATATTATAATAAATACTCTTTTTTTAGCGAACACTCTTACAAAGTTCTACCATTAGCCTCAGGCGAAATATATATATATTTCTTACATCAGGTCTGTTACAATTATCATGCTAAACTATCGATTCGCATTTTCGTTTACTGTTTTGCCGAGATATTTTGTGTGTTTTAATTATTAAACATATTTTTTTAAAATTCTCCCTTCACTCGGAGACCCTTCAGTTTTTTTTCTGAAACCGAGAGGAAATTAATATTCTTTTTATAGTTTCGGACTTCAAACGCAAATATTTACATTGTATGTCACCTTTGGAGATGGCTAAAATCCTTATATCAGGTGTGCATGATTATTAAACAGTAAGATATTAATGTACGAACATCGCTAAAAAGGCTACAAAAGCTCGGGTCATCAATCGATTTTCAATCATATTTATTATCTCACTCTGATTCCTATATCCGATGGCTAAAACTTACATTTCGCATTTAATATAAATTCCTATAATATTCACCGAACACTGGGGAAAATTACCAGTTTTTTTTGTCTGATAAAAAATTATTGTTTTTTTTTTTTATATTTTATAATTTCAGGTTTTTAACTCAGGCCCCTACACCGTACCTCAACTTTTGATATTGCATAAATCTTTATATAGGTAACGTATAATAATGTAAACAGACAGAAAATCACGTACAAAGTTCATGAACAATTATTCAAAACTCGGATAGGTATTCGAACTGTGGACCCTATATCTCACTATAACACCTTTATTCTTCATCCAAAATTTGTCTAACAATCTACATTAGAAGTTTTATATATCATGTACTTATAATGGGTTTATTCCAGCATTTTTTACTAAAGTGTCACTTATGTGATTCTTAGATGTAAACCAGTAATATGACATAGTATGTTTTGGGACAAGGGTAATGGGTGGCTACCCATGTTTAAAATCTGATCTCAAGCATTTAACTTGACCTTGACCATCTTGAAATGTCTACTGTAAATTTTTTATAATATTTTTAAAATAATTAAATTAAAATTTTCGAATAATTTTTATTATTATTATTTTTTAATATATATTTATTTCTTGGGTTTCTGATGTCAAGGTCACAGAGGTTAAGATCAAAGATCAAGGTCACTTGGATCCAACATGGAGGACAAGATGGCTGCCGGATGCTGGAATGACAGAGCATGAACAGCTCCGATGCTACAAGTCCCCAGCCCCTCGGGCCAAAACATGCTATATTCTACTACTTGTTTACATGTAAGAACCACCTAAACAATACTTTAATAAATCCCGTGTAGGTACATGATGTATGAAACTTGTAATGTAGATTGTTAGACAAATTTTGGATGAAGAGTAAAGGTGTTATAGTGAGATATAGGGTCCACAGTTCGAATACCTATCCGAGTTTTGAATAATTGTTCATGAACTTTGTACGTGATTTTCTGTCTGTTTACATTATTATACGTTACCTATATAAAGATTTATGCAATATCAAAAGTTGAGGTACGGTGTAGGGGCCTGAGTTAAAAACCTGAAATTATAAAATATAAAAAAAAAAACAATAATTTTTTATCAGACAAAAAAAACTGGTAATTTTCCCCAGTGTTCGGTGAATATTATAGGAATTTATATTAAATGCGAAATGTAAGTTTTAGCCATCGGATATAGGAATCAGAGTGAGATAATAAATATGATTGAAAATCGATTGATGACCCGAGCTTTTGTAGCCTTTTTAGCGATGTTCGTACATTAATATCTTACTGTTTAATAATCATGCACACCTGATATAAGGATTTTAGCCATCTCCAAAGGTGACATACAATGTAAATATTTGCGTTTGAAGTCCGAAACTATAAAAAGAATATTAATTTCCTCTCGGTCTTAGAAAAAAAACTGAAGGGTCTCCGAGTGAAGGGAGAATTTAAAAAAAATATGTTTAAGAATTAAACACACAAAATATCTCAGTAAAACAGTAAACGAAAATGCGAATCGATAGTTTAGCATGATAGTTGTAACAGACCTGATGTAAGATATATATATATATTTGGCCTGAGGCTAATGGTAGAACTTTGTAAGAGTGTTCGTTAAAAAAAAAATAGTATTTATTATAATATAAATAATAACTCCCAGACGGGGTATGAATTTTACCTTGTAGAATAGACGAGATTGTCCGGCCTATCTGCGCTCCCTCTCTGATAATGATGGTTTCATAAATAAATTCGAGTGAAGTTCGCAATTTGAATAATGACCAGAGTTTTAGAATTTTTTGTAAATACATATTTTTCAAAATGTGAACCTGCTCGTAAGCATTTGCTATACATAATAAAGTTAAATCACAGGAGTGTTGATAAATGCTTATTTTCTTAACACATCTGCTCGTGGGAACAGGACACACAGGTTTTCTCAGTAGGTGAACATGGTATGGGGCTTTTCTCAGAGTGCTCCCATATTTTTTATTTGAAATGCATGGCAGAAGGTCTTGTGGGAGAATAAGACAGGCTCCTTAAAAGAGCAGTACCTGAAATGTTCCTCGAATCAAAAGCATAGTTTACAATGTGTTTCGTGAAGTGATTCGATAGGGCATGTTCGTACAATGGATGAATAGTTCGTAAAAAGTTTTTACGAACTGCATCGCAAAGGGGTGATTTGCGACATCGAAGATGTTGGCGAGTGTGTATCGCCAGTTCGAGACCCGATTGGATAGTGCTGCGTTGACTATCATGGGCATGCTAGCGAGTGAGCGGTATCGATGGTGAGTTATCCAGTGCCTGTTCGTTTAGCTCGAGAATTCGTAGGGCAATACCTTGTAAAACAGTATCGACCATGCACCATACGTTAAATGACTGATACCTGACACTTTTATTAAACGTGATGAATTATCTGCATATGTATGAATGAATATATTCACGTATCATACATTAGTTATTTTTAAACCAACAAATCAGTAACATCTTGGCAGGCGTCAGTCCAAGGATTGGGATTGATCCAAGGATTGGGATTGATCGAAGGATTGGGATTGATCTAAGGATTGAGATTAATCCAAGGATTGGGATTGGTCGAAGGCTTGATGGTGAAGAAGATCACGAAAGTTAAGACTGTTTATCACCCTCCTACATTCCAAGTCACCAGGGCCTAGCTGTATTGGCATTTAAATTAACGCCAATTAAGCCTATAAAAGTGTTAGTAGACGCCGATCCATACCATGATTTTAACATACTCGTGCATGTGGTCGCTATTTGTATGCTGGGCTTGGTTTAGTTATACATACTTACATTAAAAAAAATCTGAGTAGCATACATATACCTACAAAACAGTCAAGGTAGTGAATAATTAGCAGATTATGGCATCGTGTATTAATNTTCTGAGTAGCATACATATACCTACAAAACAGTCAAGGTAGTGAATAATTAGCAGATTATGGCATCGTGTATTAATCAGTCTTCAATAAAGGGGACTGGAAATGTATAATTGAGTGAGAGACTTTTGCATGTTTCCACAATACCGTATGTATAATTTCGGCACAATATAAAAAAATCATNGTATAATTGAGTGAGAGACTTTTGCATGTTTCCACAATACCGTATGTATAATTTCGGCACAATATAAAAAAATCATAATAAAAAATAATTTTTAAAATTGGATAATAAATACATATTTACTATTTGACATTCCCTATGCCTATAAAACCAACATGGCTACCAGAAAAAAATGTATAATTGAAGTATTAGTGGGCATAACTGACGAGCACCTTCGGGTATGTTCGACAAACCCGAGTCGTCGGCTTCCGAACATCTCCTGAGGCTAGCTGAAGATTTCCGAGCTCATCCGAGTAGAGCTGAAGACCGCCAGCCACAGCCACACAGCTCCCATTTAAAATACATTGGCCCAGAAGGAACTTAATCATACTACTAACTCGCACTACTAAAGTTGTTGTCGAAATTTGTTAGCGAATTACAGTTTTGATATTACATACAAAATAATCAAATGCAATTAAAAAATGTATACGTACTCATAAAGCTTGTTTCCTTCAAAATAATGTGGTAATGTGATAACTTCTTGATATTTCAACTTCTCGAAACACAGGGTAAAATCACGTTTTGCACGACATACAAGTCACAGTTATACAACAGAGAGAAAAGGTCATCTAAAAATTCACTTCATTTGACTTTTAATGAATTGCATTAAACAGGCTTTAAAGTCTCGAAATGAAAATTTATTACAAAATGTTTTATGAAACCAGTTAAATAAATAAGGAAAGTAAATTTTTAGAAGTATTTGCGACTCTTTAACGGCATGAAAATAATTAGTTAAACCACAACAAATGTTCTTCATATTATTGCAAATTTTTTTTTTTTTAAATATGCGTCCTTATTTTGTTATAACTTTAAATGTGCGCAGACAACTCTATTATTATGAGATTACTTACATTGATATTGTCAGAAAAGCTGTGATCGGTGACTTTTTGAATTCAAGAAAATATAGAACATGTTAAAAAAGAAAATCTTGAAGGAAAACAAGACATTCAAGAGATTGAAAGAGAAAATGGCCGCGATAATGACATTCGTATGACGTCATATAACATTCAATGAATTGAATTAAATAAAAATGGAAAGTNTCATATAACATTCAATGAATTGAATTAAATAAAAATGGAAAGTAATTTGAAAAAAAAAATTATCGTGTGAAACGGTTTTAACAATGTGCGCCATGTAATAAAAGTTGGAACCCTTTTATCCGCTTCGCAGATGAAATTACAACGCAAAGAAAGATGACGACGTGTATAGTTAAATTCGCCCTGTCCTTTGTTCCTGTAACGTAATTCACTCGTAAATACTAGCACGCAGTGTATTGCTGACGATTATGTTAAAACAGAATTAATATTAGAAATATATAACGAACGATGTAAAGCAACACTGTCGTTTTTAATGGAGTTTTAACTATTACACCGAGTCTACAGGTTCTCCAAAAGAAAAATTAGCAGGTAAGAAAACAAGTATTGTGTTAGCTCTGGACAGTTCAGACAAGTGGGTGAGATCGTCGTTTTTTCATTTTTGATGAGACGGCAGTCTGAAGGCTGGCACGAGCTCTGGCACACTCAAGGTAATATATATTCTACTCAGGTTAGGAACAAAACGTGATTTATTATAGGAGAGTTTGGCATAGGGAAAATTCCCACCGCTAGGTGCGCAGTGTTCCAAAAGGTAACCCTTGATAAATATTTTAAGCTACGTGAATAGTAAAAGAGAAATACTTCACTTAGTTACGAAGTTATTTTATATTAGATTTACAGTATTACAATTATCCTGTTTTTCAACGTAGAAAATAGAGAAAATCTGGTACATTGCGGACACTAGCGCTTACCCAGTGGCGAGATTTTTTGGTTGCCAAACTTTTGACATTTATCTTCCCAACCTGTAGAAGAAGTAACCTTACCCATGGCAAACTGGCAGAGTGACTGTGCAATACAATATGCAAGCACACAAAAGTGAGATAGCTTGGCGATTCTTTGATGTGGGATTACCCATTAGCTGATTGGCCGGGCGAAACTCTGGAAGGACCGTCGTGTCTGATTGGCTGATGTGCGCTGCAAACGATTCCCTTTTAGCTGGTCTGTCGGCGGGCGAGTATGTTACCAGGCGCTTTTTGGCGCTAGTTGGGCTTAACGTCTCGTCGATGGCGGCGAGGTCATTAGAGACGGTGCAAGTTGCACAGGGAAAAGGGATTAGGGAAGGGGTGATTGAGTGAAGAGATTAACGGCGCTGTCTTGAGAGCCGATGAGGGCGATTGAGGTGAGTATGGAGCAGAGCTGGCACGAAGGGGCGGGGGAAAACAGGAGATCCCCGAGAAAACACGTCGACCAACGGCATCGTCCGGCACGATTCCCACTTGCAAAAATCCGGTGACCTGGCCGGGGATTGAACTCGGTTCACCTTGGTGGGAGGCGAGCAGGCTAACGGCTCAGCCACTGTGGCCCCGATTGGGTAAGGAATGGGAAGGAATCAGTCATGGCTTTTGTTAGGGACCCCTCCCAGCATTCGTCTGGAGTGATATCGGGATACCACGGAAAACCTAAATCATGGTGATCGGACTGGGAATCGAACCCGGGTCCTCCCGAATGCGAGTCCAAAG
The DNA here is from genome assembly GCA_002778355.1 of Clitarchus hookeri. Taxonomy (NCBI): domain Eukaryota; kingdom Metazoa; phylum Arthropoda; class Insecta; order Phasmatodea; family Phasmatidae; genus Clitarchus; species Clitarchus hookeri. Next base: position 2,447 of record NQII01021450.1, on the reverse strand, counting down.
AGTTACCACTGCGCCACCTCGCTCGGATTGGCGAAAGGCGTCCCAACATGTTGTTGAACGACGACGCCATTTTGCTGGCGTGTGTTTTGTTCGTGGCTGGTTCACTTATAAGTATTTCAGGTTAAATTTTTTTCTAACCCGTTCAGTCCCGAATAACGTTCATGCTCGAGTGTCGCAGTGGTTCAAAATTTTGATGTGCATTGTACTTGTGTCGAGCGTGTTTCTCGTAACCAATGAAAGCGTAGGCCTATTGCGTGTTCGTTGCTGTCAGCATTGACCATACGCAAATGAGAGACGCAGAAAGTTCAGCAAATCAAATTTCTCACACGGAACACACTCAAAATATAAGCTACTGGTTCCTTGTGTACAGTGCCAACCATAAATACCCTTCATGTGCAATATGTCCTCGATCACGGAGACGCGGACTTGAATTATAATTATTAAAGGCATGATATTGACGTTTATTAAACTTTTTACAGTATTCGGTGGCACTGATTCATATAGACCGACTAATACAAACATCCACAAATTTGCATTCATACCTTACCCGGGAATCAAACTTGGAAACCCTCACGCCGCAAGACGGCACACAACCAACTGCGCCACGAAAACAGATTTTAAGTGAGTTACAAAAAAAATTGGTAAAAATATTGTAAATATTTAGGAAGAGGCTGCAGTGGTAACGCGGCTAACGCACAAGCGTTCCGCCAAGAGACTTGGCACTTTACATTCTGCATAAAAGGTAAAAGTGCAAAGGAAAACTGTTCCACCATAATTATAACTACTTTGCATTTCACTGGCCATTCTTCTTAGTCTTTTCATCATACTGTATTTGTTTGTTTTATTCGAAACACACCTAGTCTTGGTTTAGATTGCTGTTCTTAAAAGTGTGCTGGCTCAAGTATTTATAAAGGGTTAGTAAGAAAAGATAAGTCATTAAAATAAAATTACCTGCATTGAAAATATTAAAATGCAGAAAGAAACATTTTATTTGGAAGTTTTTCAGCTACCACTGCACGAAAACAAAAATTGTCATCAGATTCGTCATTTGAATGAAGCAAAATATGCCTTATCATTATTCCTGTCTCACTTTTATAGGTTATGTGTTTATAACACTACGTTTCCATTCCTCCTTCACAGCATGATCAATGAAATGAATTTATTAAATGTCAGTTTTCATTAAATAGTATTACAGCATCAGAAATAAAGTATTAAATAACACTACATGAATAATGATACTGCAAAGCCTATCAACCCTTTACACAACTTCTGAAAACTTTGCAAACTCTGATAAATTAAATTTGGCAAAGGGAGATAAATTATGGCGTAACAGAAATGTGTTTGAGATTGTAAAGTTTCTGCACTTTTCAAATTCTGCTTTTCAAATTCAAACATTCTCGGAACATAAAAAAGAAACGAAAAGTGCAAAGTGCAAAGTGACAAGTTGAAAAGTCTATTGGCGGAATAGGCCCCCAGGGTTCGATTCCTTTCTGGCGAGTTCAGCACGGGGAAAACGTGGCGGACGTGGCCATTGGCCGACTTGTTTTCTCGGGGTGCTACCGTTTACCCCGCCCATGCATTTCGCCTCTGCTTCATCTGCATCTCGCTTCGCCCCAACGGGGTTGTCGAGCGTGTCCTCCAAGTATCTCAACTCAGAAAGTTCAGACTGACGTGCTAGTTGCCAACTGTTGTCGGAGACTTAGACTGACGTGATAGTTGCCAACTGTTGTTGGAGACTCGTCCTCGGTACTGTGTTTGATTATGAAGCTATTACAAGACGCAAGGTAAAAATGCAACACTCGTACAAGATGCTGATAATGCATTACATATCGTACGAGAATTTCGTGCAAAGCATGTAGCGTTTGAAATGAACAGGTAAAACATGTTCTATTTTTCGATACAAGTTTCTTGGTACGAGTGATTATATTGATCCTACTACGCTGGCCATATGACCACCTGCAAGCTGGCAAGAGAGAAAAGAATAAATTATACAAATAATTTAAAAAATGGCAGGGAGAATCTGGCGAAAAGTATGGATGTCAATATGAGTAATGGCGTCCAAATGGTGTCTAAGATTTCAAAGAAGATCCTTCACATCACTTAATATTTACGATGATAATATAAAAGTAAGTGTACATGAGCCGTTAACATAGTATCTGCCAAACATTCACAGGAGACATCTACTATTCACCAGTAAGTATATTTTTTTGCTACAAGTTACCTGTGGAGACAGTGTGTAAACTCTTCTCGTGTGGAATTTTCTTGATATCTCTGCGTAATCTTTTGTATGTGAAGTCACGTAGAAAATGAATTTTGCGTCATGTAATGGCAGCTCAAGGCACACTTGGGCAAGAAGCTGGATTGTCGATTGTTCGAGACGCACCTATGGTGCATCTTGTCATTTCTTAATAAACTGGAGCCCATAAGAATCAAGACGTTTCCTCGTA
>NQII01021448.1:0-19329 GCA_002778355.1 Clitarchus hookeri | reverse complement strand
TAAATACGGAATATTTTATCTTTAAAGTCATTACAAGATCTTTGACAACTAGATTTCAAAGAATCGTTTGTAACCAGTAAATAAATTTTTTACTGTGTGTGTGTCACTTGGCAGTTTCATTTTTCTAAATGGTGACTTTCAAAGATTCAGTNAGTAAATAAATTTTTTACTGTGTGTGTGTCACTTGGCAGTTTCATTTTTCTAAATGGTGACTTTCAAAGATTCAGTATACTAAAATAATGATGTATTAGGTAGTTTAGTATTTAGGTTTTTCGTAGGCCATACACAGTACTAAGCTGCAGCTGGAAGAAAGAAACCCTCGCTAGTCAGATACACCATTGCGTTAATTTTGTTGCTCTTTAATGTTTATTTGTTTGTGAAATTGTAAAAAAATTTGTTAGAAACACTTTGAATTTCACGTTTTGTATCGGTACCGTNAATGTTTATTTGTTTGTGAAATTGTAAAAAAATTTGTTAGAAACACTTTGAATTTCACGTTTTGTATCGGTACCGTTGGTAACGTCAAAAATCTATGCTTTCTTTTGTGTATATTCCATACATTTTTGCTTTCTTTATGTATAGGCCAAACATCTTGTGAGGTTTTGAAAATTTTGGAGACTGCTTCACCCTACTAACAAACGAAAATTTTCACATAATAGAATAAATACAGACGTAAATAAATAACTACTATTGTATTTAATCCCAATGACATGCTGTGGAATGTGGTACATTTGAATGTAAACGTAACCAAAAACATACTTTATTAATGTTTTATTTTTCGCATATGTATGTATTATTTACTAGCTTACCCGGCCACGCGTCGCTGTGGCATAACATATTTTGGTTATATTCATTTCTGTGAAATTAATTGAAAGAAGTATATGTATATATTATATATATAAGTATATGTATATGTGTAAAAAAAACATTGTGAACAACTAACTGAAATGTTCAAACAGACAGCTGTCAACAAAGGCGCTTCCTGAAGCGAAAGCATGGTAAAAATGAGCTGTTTGCAGATTTTAGTACCTTTTCAGGTAATACAGATAAAAAAGAAAGGTGTACAAACACTCGTGGGAACGAAAGGAAGGTTTATAAAAAAACCTAATGAAAATTGGCTGATTTTTTTGGGAGTTATACGCGTCCGAACAAACGGATACAACATTTATATATATATACATATATAGATTTGTGATGTATGTTAAGCAGTTATCGAGTGGAGTGGAGTGGAGTGGAGTGAGAAGTAAAGAAATTTGAGCGGTTCTTAAGATCAAGGTCTTGAGAGCCGATGAGAGTGAAAAGAGTCTGAGTACGGAGCAACGCCGGAACACAAGGGCGGTGAAAACTGGAGAGCCCCAAGAAAACCCACCTGTCAGCGACATCGTCCTACACGATACCCACGTGCTAAATTCCAGGAAGTGACCCCGCCAGGAATCAAACCCGGTTCTCCTCGGTGGGAGCAGAGCGTTCAAGCGGATGTGCCACCGCGGCCCACTACGGTTAACTGAGAAATTTTGAAACCAACGTTTGAAAAATGTTACTCCGATCCTACCTGCATGTATTTTAATAGGCGCAGTGAACAGTGTGCATTCAGTTAAGATGACAACGACAGAGATAATGCAGCTTCATGTCTTAAAGTTGAATGGAAAGTGCTGGTAAACATTTGTTAATACTGAAATAATAAATTTTGCTTTATGATTATTTTAGTAGATCTACGTGTAAAAATAAACCAATCTGGAAAATACTTACTTTTTTAATAATGGTACATTTTCGCTTGGCCGATGCATGAATAAAGTGATTACGTCCATGGCAATTTTAATTTCACATATGGCGAAAGAATACACAATGCGAATAAAAGTACGTCTTAAACAGGTATTTTCCAAGTGCCCAGTATACAGTTAACAGCCCATACAGTTTTGCTCGACAGATAACACGATCGCGAAAAACAAGCGACTATATCTACAAGAGTTCCAAATGAAAAATGCTAAATTACTATATTTGTAATTGGAACACCGCCTCCTTTTCCCCGAGACGACGACCTTTTCCGCCTCTTCGTGCAAGCTGTTAAATAAGCACGGCGTAAAAAAAAAATCACAGTACAATTACGGAACTTTAAATGGTAAACATATCTTATTGGTAGCCAGTCTAGCAAAGTACGACGCCATTATCTACATTAATTTCAGACACAACGATCTGAAAATTCTGTACTTGCTATACCCGAAAGCTTATAAACAGTATTTTCAACATGCACGATGTCACGACAGTTTCAAGCGTTAATCGTCTCGAGTGCGCTTCTGTTTTATAAGATATTTTTTTCGAGAACTTTCATGCTGTAACACAGTTCAAGCGTGCGTGCGAGGTTGAATTAAGCTGGGAAGAAATTCATAATGTCAAGTTACTCTGCCAAGAATTTCAGACATACACATCATCGTGGAAATCACACGTGGCAGTCTCAAAGATTAAAATGTGTTATTCTCAAGAGAGCAATACAAAGACACAGGTATAGAATACAAGTAACACTGTTTCACTGTGGCATGAGGCGAGTTGTCCAACTACTGCACCACCGCCCCCTTCCCCTCCACAAAATAATACTTGCGTGACACTTCTTAAGAGCGCGTAGAGCCTGAATTAACACTTAAAATTTCGGGTGTTGTGAGAAGTATGTGGCCACAAAGTGAATTAAAGGTTTATTTTCCAGTGACATACGTGTTCAACCATATGGCTAAGACTTCCCCAATACAACTGACTCAAGTAATGTAAACTTTTTTTTTCCATAGTTTACTTGGCAATTGCACTAGAAATCCTCCTACCACACGCAGATCTACAATGCGGCTTCTATTAACTTTCTCTAGTGTTTGTAATGCATTCTAATCCTTATTTTCAGTGACCTTACATCACTGTGTTGACTGACGCTTCGCATACACCCTACAGCACTATCATTGCAATCTTAGTGGAACCATACTACTGATCTCTGATAGCCTTTTTGGACCTAATCGATTTTTGCAACACTTACCCAGAGATATCAAGCACGTGTACTAAACTTACTACAATTTGGACCAGTGTTTCTGTGTGCTTAATTTTTTTGTGTGTCCTTGTATATAAATACAAAGAACCGGTTCTGTCAAATTTGTGAGAAAATATTTATGCCAGTGATGCATTTATTTAAAGTTATATTTTACGCAGTAAAATCTATAAACCTACGTTTGATTTCGTCGCAGAACATGCAAATGTGTGTATTTATTAAGAGCATGTGGGAACAAAAATATTATTCAGCGTTGCCTGTGGCTAACTTGATTACAAGTCCTTTTATCTGACGACAGGTAACAGGAGTATGTTAGCCATAGGCTGTTTGCGGTTAAATGAACACTTTTAAAGCCCTGCTCAGAATCTAATTCTCTGCCGATCTTGTGTTCTCTCGCCATACGGAAAATTAACATTACCATCGAACCTCCCACTTTATGCATGCGTCGAGAAGTGAAGGTATGAAATTTTTATGAAAGTAAATTGCCTACTCTTACTCTGAGGTACATAAAAATAAACATACAAAATGAAATTATTCCAGTATACACCAAATTTAAACTCATGTTTTAATACGGTGTTCAAGACGTGGAGCTACTTTCATCATATCGCTGCCGACTTTACTAGGAGCATGCCAACAATAGTGTCGGTTAAAATACATGCGATTGACAGTGACTTTATGAACCAGCTGTACGATAAAACAAGTCCCATAGACTCGAAAGTACAATCCGTCTCCATACTTCCCAGCAGATTGCCAGCCTGTGGTGTAGTGGTTAGATTACCCGCATCCTACCTAGACGAACATAGTTAGATTCCCCGCATCCTACCTAGACGAACATAGTTAGATTCCCCGCATCCTACCTAGACGAACATAGTTAGATTCCCCGCGGGGTCGCCGCCGGATTTTCGCATGTGGGAATCGTGCCGGGCGATGCCGCTAGCCGACGGGTTTTCTCGGGGATCTCCCTTGCATCCCGGCGCTATTCCATACTCACCTCGCTTCACCCTCATCGGCTCTCAAGACCTCGCAGTAAAGACCGACCCAAATCGCTTCACTCACTCACTCTTCGCTGACTTCTAACGCCCTCCGCGACTGTTGGTGCCGTAAGTAGGCGGGTCCCAGTAATCGCGCGACGGAACACGCCGCGTGGCGAAAGAAAAAAAAAAAAAAGATACCGCGACAATAACCAAAGTGAATTACTGCGTAGGCTCAAGTTATGTTTACGAGGCGCCAGTCGCTGATTGCACCGCGGTCGCCGGAGCAGAACCTCCCACCCAAACTACCGCTGCTGCAGCGATCACGCCCTGGTGTCGGAGTGTGGCCGCGGGGCGTTGTTAGCGAGCGGAATGACAGCACGACCCGGGAGATGGACTCCCTTCGTCGCCACTTCGACCGCACTCTCTCCGCAATTTGTGCAGGCTGTTCGCGCGCCATGCCCGTTAAGGCCTGACGCCTACCTGGCACGCCGCCGAGCGGTGAGCAGCGATTCAGGAGAAATAATGGCAGGAGGTTTCAAAAACCTGCTCAACGTACCTGAGCGATGTCTGCTAAGAATAGCATTCGAGAAGCGTTTCACGACCGAACACTAGTTAGCCTACTTCGCGAAGGAGAGATACGCTTATGAGATCACTTACCTGCCAATGTGTGTGTGTGTATAGCATATTCGCCGTTTCTTCACACTTTCTGAATTAAACCTTTGAAAACTCACTCTCTGTATGACGTGTTTGGTTGTTTCATAAATATGCCACGTATTGCAGGTGTTTTTTAACTATACAAACACAAAAGTACCTTATTTTGAGTTAAAATGGATTTTTACTTATATTCAAAATATAAATTATAATATTTCAGTTATAATTAATATGAATAAAACAGGGAGAAAATAAGTATACTGGTATGAAATAGTTCATTTGCTAAATAATATTACACTGAGTGCGCACATTCTCCGTGCGTTGTTACTTTGGTGAAATGTTCTGTACTTTGTTTGAATGAGGCAGAGGAATGGCCTTAAAGTAGAACTTTAGCAGGGCTTCAGGAAAGTTGTAAATAACCGTGAGCAACGTATGAGTGCCTTGGCGTCTGTGTATCCCCCTTAAACATTTCGAATCCATGAACATAATTTCACCAAACCCGGCACACATAGTACTTGTAACAACACCTAACTTGTAAAGTTTTCGATCACGCTGGATAATTATTTTCAAAATGGTGGCCATTTTAAAATTTAGGGTGCCATTACACATCTCGAGATGCATTAAACAGATTTACACGAAATTTATTTTGGCAGTGCATAATGTAAGCATTGCATTTAGAAAGAGATATTGTTGTTAGCCCACCATTTTGGAAGATAGCACTAGAAGAAATAATAAAGTTTTTATGTTATATATTGGGAACTACTCAACCGATTCGCACCAAATTTGGCATGCAACTAATAATATGGTAGATCATGTAAAGAAATGCATTTTAAATGGGTAATGTTTGTCATGTAAATATTTTAGCTTAATTTACTATAGTACAATACTGTTTAAGCATTTCAATTTTGGTCGAAATTGCTCAAAGTATATATACAAGCATCAAATAAGCCAATAAATACCATCGCTTGTCAGTCATTTTGTAAAATAGCAGGATATTAAAAAATTAAACTTTATGTCATATCTCGAGAAACTATCAACTAGTTCCTCCCAAATTTGCCAAACAAGTAGTACTACGGCAGGCCATGTAAAAGGGTATGCTTAAATAGGCCAGACACTTATTTTCAAAATAACAGCACTAAATACATTTTAGCTTAGTATGCTATATCTACGAAACCATGCAACCAATTTTTAATGAACCTTGTATGCTGGCAGTTTCTATTACAGCAATCAAATGTGATTACACAGAGCCTCTGTTGCATGAATTTTGGTACATGGAACATGTGTGTCATATTTTGTGAACCCTTCAGCTAATTCCCACCAAATGTTGCACACAAATAGTACTACAGTAGGCCACGTAAACTTACACGATTTAAGAGACTCGCATACTTGTTTTCAAAATGACGGTACTGTAAATATTTCAAGTTATTAAAAACCTGGCTATCAAAATATTAGGTTGATTACAAACAGAAATTAATGCTCCTAATCCTGCCTGTGTAATGCAGTTGGTTGCGTTCCAGCTTACGGTGCGAGGGGTTGTGTGCTCGAGTCCCGAATATGCACTTGTGTGTTTGTAATTGTCTCATTTGTGTTGCAAATATTCATGGTTCCATCTCTAACGATACATATGTCAACAAGAATTTAAGGCCTACCTACCGTCTAAGCTTTTAAAATCGTCATCAAAATTATTTGCATCCAAGTAGAGGAATGAAGACTCACTAGATACATCAGTAACTTCTTGTTTTTAGTTTAATATTTACATTTAAAAAGTGTGTTCTTTGAAATAGAACATGACAAACAGGCGTCTTCGTAACATTTTTAGGGACCAGTACCTCCGTTACAGTGTATTTAAAGGAACAATGGGTGCACAGCTGTTTATATAACCAAAATATTCCAAGTGTTCCAAATATATTCACCTACGAAAATAACACAAACTCTCGATGAGGTAGTTCAAATACTTACAAAACATAACCCAAATCAGAAACACAATTTCTCAGCTGTCCAACATAGCTGAAAACGGCTTTATCAAGTTGCTTTATCTTAAAATATATCCAAGTGAATACCTGCGAAACCTACATGAGGACCCGCAACGAACTTTGCTACATACTTCCCTCAATAACGCCAGAGGATCTCATACGTAAGTCCCATAGTTGCACGCACTTAGAGGCGATGAGACGCTTTATAGGCGTATAAATGTCGTCCTTATTGTATTCCCTTGTTTCTGTGCCCCAGATGCGAAAAATAACTCCATGTAGGCGGGAACCTCAAGCAAGGACTTTTGAAATGAAACTAAAAGAAAAAAATCCCTACCCATAACATGAGTATTTTAACGGGAAAAAACTGACCTGACATGTTTTCAATAAAGTTGGTAACGATACATATTTAAATTTTTTGTTTGTTTTGCGCGTGTAAGAGTAAAAACTGTCATATCAATTACTTTGGTACATTAACTCCATAACATATTATCTCGTGTATACTCGTTCACGTCTGACATGATGCAGAATAGGTGAAATCATGGTAGATGCTGTGCAGGTCCGGAAGCTAGCACCAATACATAGAGCCGCTATTCATGGGAGATGCTATTGCTTGCTGCTGACAAACAAACTATTAGGTAATTGGTTTCTTCTTGTGCCATGGCTCTGCTGCAACATTTTCCATGCGTTTCAAAGTGTCACTCGTTATACGAAATTAGTTAATACCTTTCACACCGTAAATTTACTATGTGGCAACATCTGAAATTAAAAATAAATGTGTACGTTAAGGGGTTAATAGCAATTTAACAACGTTGCACACCAACAAATTTTCGGGTCCACGGCGAAGTTAATTTTACGTAGCGGAAGAATACAAAATGGTCAGAGCAGCAGATTCTAAGCTGGCATTACAAAGTACGCGCTCACTTAACGGTGAACAGCCTATGCAAGTGGTATTCTGGCGTTTCCTGGCCACTTATAGATACCTACGCAGTGAAAATATTCTGTGTGTACTTTCGAAACTAGATACCGAAGATATTTTGCAAATCTACAGCTGGAATGCTGTATTCTTTACAACTCACTGTTTTATGAAACATACAAAATTGTTTACGAACTTCCGTGTTTGTAATTAACTGAAGTCTCCAGTGTTTGCTAGTTGAACTTCAACATTATTTTTTACACATTCCACATTGACGCTTAGTAAAATTAACTCTAATTCACTTGTAGTTTCACAAAAAAATTTCTTGGCAATTAGTTATTAGTTTCCAAACAAATACAGAAACATTTTACAGTTTGCGTTAGGTAACATTGTAAAATTCTCCCCCACCAATTTGTTGTTGAGCTGACAAATGTTTCTACCAGCAAGCGACACCAAAACGTAGGCAAATCCAGGCGTACCACTCATGTTGTTTCCAACTGGTGCTGCGCGGACTGTAGAACACTTCTTCACCAAAATTGTATCAAGTCGTAAACACAAAACCATTTAGCTGTGTGTTGCGCTGTAATTAATTTATGTGACATTATTAACTAAATCGTAATAAAGCTGTTTTTTTTTTTCGAACCATAAAATCGCATACACTTGCGCATTAAAAGAAGTAACTATGGTATCGAATTCAGTCAATTTTTCGTAGCATTTTAAAAACGCAGGCAAGGATTCGAAATACAAAGGCGAATTTCAGAAGAGAAATTTATAGCTAACCGAAGGATCGCTTTTGACCTGTAACTAAATGGTGAAGTCCATTTTGATGTAGTTTTAAAGAAACACGTTACCTAAGTAAAATAACTATGTTTAAAATAAATAAAAACGCTGATTTTTGTCAGGTTGTTAAAAAAAAATTGAGTGCCGCTAACCACAAAAGAATGAAATTTCACAAATATCACCAGATAAAATGTGTTTCTAATTTCAGTGGACATCTCTTGTTTAGGTTTCCAATAAAAAACCGATGCTGTAATCCCTAAATGCAAAATACATTTAGTTCAGGACATTTANTAAATGCAAAATACATTTAGTTCAGGACATTTAAGCTTTTTTTTTGTGTGATGACGTAATTATAAAATAGGTAGACACCAAAAAATGCAAAACCTGTGTGCTTGATATGATACTATACAAATGGAAAAATGCACACGAGAAGTATTAATTTAGTGATTCACATTTGTGTCTCTGGCAAAAACACTGCACAAAATTACTTGCAACCTTTTAGATCAATCCACAGTAATTGAAAGTAATTTTAATTTTAGCTTTATTTAGATTGGCTGATTGCCTCTATACCTTTATCATAAGAGAAAAAGAGAGAGAAAAGATTCACGCAGATATGGCACCCAGTTTTAGAACCTATGGCAGTTAGCGTATGATAAACAACGGCATGGATGGTAGCATACGCACAGAAAACTAAATGTTCAACATCTACGAGAAGTACAATGATGATAAAAAAGTATGTCAGGATGTTGTATTTGGAGCTCGTTACAAAGTTTTGGTGTTAGAGGTTTTGTTTTCATTTCTTTACCAAACTTCAAAACTGCTGCAGTTGCCACGTAAAATATTTTTTTTCTTGTTATTTTCAGGAAAACATAAACACAATTGGGAAATATTTGGTTTTTGGTACCAGTAAACTGTTTTCGCGATAGGCTTTTACAATGAAACATTCTTACATAGGCGATATGAACGATAAGGGATGGGTCTAAAAGCTGAGTTCTTCAGTGCCGAAGAGGCTGAAGCGAGATGGCGATGGAGTAGCGATGAATGAAACGGCAGTATCGGAAGTACCCCGAGAAAACCCATCGATAAACAGTCAGCCACGTTTCCCTCGTACTAAATTCCAGGCCTGACTCCTTCGACTTCACCAGGAATCAAACCCGGATGAGACACACGTGGTTGACTGTCACGGCCACCACAGATGCTCTCCGCTTTTTTTCCTTATCATCGTAAACAACTTTAATACTCCAGCCAGAAGTTGTCAATATATCCAACTAAAAAGTATGGAAGTACGCATGCACAGACACTGTATGAGGTATGATTTAGGAGGGACTTACAGATTACAGTACACGAGAACATGACAAACCTATCAGTAGAGTTCAGAGAATTTATATTATTTAAAAAAAAACAATAAAAAATATTTTGATGAATAACAATGTGTGGTTTACATTAAATCAGTGTTACTGTTTGCAATGCCACTCAAATTATTATACACGCTACCCTGGAAAATTAGCAAAGGTAATGACAGCACACCGCAAGCGGAATAAACCAGATAAATTCGATCAGCACCACTTCGCTGAGCCCGATCGCAGAAACGATAAATATTTATATATGCAAAGCACTCCAGAACGTTACATGTGCGGTTCTCCGGCCGCCGACGCGAAAGAGCGTTCGGCCGTCCGCCGCGGACGTATCGACGTGTCCCAAATAGAATTACAAAGTAAACAACTCGTCATAAAGGAGCTAATATACATGTGGAGCGGCGGGCGATTGAAAAAGAAGGTCCCTCCTTTCCCCTTCCCAACCCACCGGTCACTTCGCCGTAATGACAGGCAATCAATTTGACGCTCGCAGAGAACACACCGGTAAGTGGAGGTACGTCCTGCGGGCTATGCCCGCTACTGCGACGGCAATCTGACTGCGCCCAGCAGCCCGATACCTACCCCGTCCTCCTCGGAGGAGGATGTAAATAAATAAACTACCTGGTTAGAAAGCGTGTTTTATCACGCGGGCCGTCTATTGACTCGCTACCGGAGGGTCGAGCCTTCATTTCGATCCCAGCCGGCTGCGCTTGCAGTGGGGAGATAACGGTTTCCCATAATCACCCCACAACGAGTGAGTGAGTGAAGAGACTCGGGCGGCTCTTAACATCAGAGTTCTTGACAGCCGGTGAGGGTGAAGCAAGGCGGCTATAGAGCAGCGCTGGAATTAAAGGGCTGGGGAAACTGGAGATCCCCGAGAAACACTCACCGACCAGCGGCATCATCCGGCATGATTCCCAAGAGCGAAAATTCGTGCGTTTAAAAAAGTGCTTAGTGGTGGACCACGAATGGATTGGCATTCTCCTACGGATGTGAAGATCGAAGCATAGAATACTTAATAATACAGACGCGAAACATCACCGTCTACCACGAGAAAAATGGCGTCACCGGCCAGCAACATTTCGGCCAATCAGCACCTATAACTTGCTTGCCAGCCACCACCCTAGCCAGTAGCAAATCCTCTGCAGCAGGCAGTGGTTAACCAGATAAAAATCCCGCTACCAGAGTCTCGCGCCAACCAATCAGAGAACAGGTACGGCGGCATCATAGGAACCGCCATGCTATTTCGATTCTGAATGCCTGCGTTCTATGACAACGGAAAGATCTGTCGGCCAACCCGAAGAATGGATGAGGCGAGAGACAACAAAGGTGAAGCAGAAGCAGAATTAAAACGGGGGAATAAACGAAAGCATCTCGAAAAAACCTATCTTAACGTCACAGTTCCCACGTAAGAAGTGCCGTCTGGAATATTCCAACCGCGGGAGCCAGGACTCCGATTGGAGCTAACCATAGTTCCAGTCATACAACACTCATTTAAAAACTGTTCAATACCTCTGAGGGGTGTCTAATAATGAATAACATTTTTAAAAATTTCAAGCCCTTATACTAGTTTCTAATTTTTATCTTTGCTTCACTGATGAGTATTTTCTAAAATTTCTGAGCATTTGAAAAGCAATTTTCGTATGTTGAAATTCTGGTACAGTAAACATATAGTAATATAGGTATATGATGTTCACGCTTAACTTAGCACTTTTGACAACTCTGTTGTCGATCTACTTAACTGCTCGTTTTGTAGCCACGTTAATACTTCCGAAAATATACTACAAAATCGTAAGCGCCACTTTTCCCTTAAGTGATTATTAAGAAAGCTGTGCACCCCTAAAAAAAACAGTTTTAAAATGATTTTAATGAAAAAAATTCATAAATTACTTGTGATTAAGTAACACATGCGTGAGGAGTAATTTCTATAATGGAGATTTTACACCTCTGAAAACGCAGTTGGTAACCATTTTCGAGAAATCGAATTTTCTGCTAATTTTTCCATTAATACTACAATCAGTGGTTACGTTGAAATTTGCGCAATTGCCGACAATGGATTTTTGCCAAGGTCTTATTTCAAAAGTGCTCAATTAACAGTTAACAGCTATAACGTGCGGCACGTCCCTACGTATGTCTTGCGCTTAGAGGCGATAAGGCATCCAAAGCGCGTGCCTGGGTCGCTCTTAGCAGTCCCGGGCTTCTAGACTCTCGGACCGAGATAGAAGACGCACTGGACACCCTGGACTCACATTCGAGAGGACCCGGATTGGATCCTCGGTCATGTTATTCTCGTTTTACTTGTCGGTGTTTTTTCTAAGCGCGTGCCGTGATCATTCCTTAATACAGGACTTTGCCTCTTTGTTCCCCATATCATATTGTACAAGTAGCACGTTTCGTCTCAAACGAATTCGCTGTCAATGAGATACTACACACTAAAAAAATATATTCTTACAAATATTTCTGTACAGCAAAGAAAACCATTTCTTTGAGGCTGTTTTTTACAGTAACAAAAAACTGTTTTAATCCAAAGATAAGGTCAAAACTTAATGTTTCCTTTAAACTTTCTTGTTTTACGACAATAATGTCTTCTTTTATAGCAAAGAAATAAACATTATTTTAGCTACGTTTGGTTACAATTAAGAAATATTTCTTCGTAAAGTTTTCTGTCGTAGGCCTGTATGTAGTTTTCAGCACATACCTGTTGTCTCGACGACATTCATAAACCAATATATTCTGCAGTTCCAACACTGTTAGCAACTGTACAGTTCTCCTGAAAACTTTTAACGCCATTCTGAAGTGCAGTGGTTCTCCACATCACTTAACTCAATTCTTCCCAAGAGGTCACATATTCTGGCCTATGTTATATATAATCTGACACAACCGATCTTTAAAAAGAACTCTGAACACTTCAGGCTGGTATCACAGGGGGTGCTGGCTCGACTGTCGAAACAGTTATTTTTTTAGTTAATAACTTTGGCAGTTTTGTTACTTCTCTCTTATTTACTAATCACAGTTGTTTTTAGAGCCCCAAATTTCTTTGTGGCAGCATATCGTGTGTTGCAGCAAAGCAAGTGTTTTTAGAGTGTAAGAACTATGTAAAAAATGTCTAGCCAGCGTCGGGTACTCAATATACCACAAGTTAGACTTAATAGTTCTGTGTACCAGACATGGTTTTAAATCCCTTTACATCTAGTTATATCTCTGTAACGTTCATCGTCTCCGCCACAATTGTTCCTGAAGTAAAAAACGAAAACGTGCAATAGCCCTTCTACCATATTAGGGGCCGCGGTAACTGAGCGGTTAGTCTGCTCGCCTCCCACCAAGGCGAACCGGGTTCAATCCCAGGCCGGGTCACTCCCATATTTTCGCATGTGGGAATCGCACCGGACGATGCCGCTGGTCAGCGGGTTTTCTCGGGGATGTCCCGTTACTCCTGCCCCTTCATTCCAGTGCTGCTCCATACTCATCTCAATCACCCTCATCGACTTTTAAGACCTCGATGGTTAGAGCCGCCCAAATCTCTTCACTCACTCACTCACTCACTCTACCTGATTTAAAAAAAGTTTAGTGCCAACGTTTTTAGTGTACATCAAAGAGAAAACTCAGAGCAGTAATATTTATAAATAGGTATTTTAAGTCACGAAATGAAATGTTAAAACGAATCGCTCAGACAGTGAAAATACGCGTGCATTGCCACGATACACCGTTATTTGTCGACGTGTGCTCTGTTTGAGGTACCTGGTTCATTTTAATGCAACTTTGCAATTTCTTATAAATTCAGATCCCTTCACGCGGAATATTTGTTCTTCATTTTAAAATCGCTGGTGTAATTTTACACGTACACAACCTAACACTTTGAGTGCGGTGCAGATTTTCTGGCAATCAAAACAAGCTAGAAGGGAGCTTCCTATATTCAAGACTGCATTACCATCAGTTGTGCTGTTCTCTATATTTCCGTTTACTATCGCCCTATTGAGCCATATACTAAACAACTTTCATAACTGGCTGTCTTTCTGCCGGTACAGGCCTAATGCCGAGTTGGAAGTGTCCCAATCAATTCTTCTTTCCTATGTACAATAATATACAATCCATCGTGTTCATTTGAGCAATTTACACTTTTGTCGCTGACGTAATATTACTTTGCATAGAACCTTATGTAAAGTGCCGGGGAAGTAATATTTCCTCGCCCGTGTCTGTAAAGAAAGCGAATGTCGAAATATCACGGGAAAACTCCAAACAACTCAGATAAATTCAGACGTAATATTACGTCGGGCAGCACTCAAAGTGTTAAACTTACTAAAGACGCAAATCAAATTTTGCTAAAGGCTGATTACTTTACGATTTACATATTATGTTTCAAATACATCGCAGCCCGATCTACTTTTTGAACTAGCTAAACAAATATAAACGTGGTACCACATACCTCGGACTCCATGCAGGACTTCCCCACTTTCTTACAGGGTTACGAACATTTTTTTCCTTATTACACAATTATATACATGCCCTAAATTGACATAAAACCGCGCATTTTTCTGGTATTTACGCAAATTACCTTGTACCCAGGACACTACTGACTGTTGGAGAGTAGGTGGAGTGAAGGAGGGGTTCATCGCCTGACATTTCATAGCAGTCAACGGGTCAGCACCAGAATTTATAGGTACGTATTTCGTATATACCAGCATCAACGATTGTGCCTCTTCCTAAATTACACGGAACAAATCACAGCGCCTGCTCATTCCGCTTGTCCGGCCTTTTGTTGCGTAGAAGCGTGTGTACTCGATGGGGGGAGGGTGCGGGGCTTTCACTTTTTATCGTGACAAATCTCGAATCCACTGACTGGTTGCTACAAGCCTTTTCTCTTACGATTAATGGAATTGAACCGCCACATTCATCGCTGGAAAATTTACACTCACCTACCTGATAAGAAATGCACAGGTTAAGTTACATATTTATCCGCATTAAATACCTGTGTATATAATTTGTTTACGTCATAACAGGTAAAAAAAACCTCCAAAAAATATGTAATGGGGGAATAAAGTTTGTGTATCCAGTTATATTCGAATGTTTAGTTTTTTCGTTGCTTGTTTCAAACAGATGCTCACACCTCAGTTCGTGTTTTAAAATTGTAAGTTAAAATAATAAAGCTCGAGATGGTAAAAAAAAAAAAAAAAAAGGATTTTCATTTGTAACTTGATCAGTGTGTTGTAATTTTATAGATAGTGTATTTCGTTGTTTATTTCACTGAGCCAAAAACGTCTTACAAAAACAGCACTGGCGGAATAAATCATGCCAATGAACTGATGAGCAATAGTAAAACACCCCTAAGTCTTATGTTGGATGCAGGTTTCACGCTTTATATACACAAATAAACTTCTTTCACTGTATGTAACTGACGATTAAAAAAAAAAAAAAATATTGATACAAAAATAATACTTATTCATAATTTGTTAATTAAAACGAATTACATAACACAGTCGGAGTTGTTACGTGCTTTTGTATACCACTCGTAAATATCATGAAAATTACGAACTGACTTTAATGTATGCAGTTAGTTACTGTATAAAGTAATTGGTGACGATACCAAAAAGGAAAGAGGGCAATCTAAACTACTGACGCAACAACGGCGCTGTTAAATTTAAATGTATTATTTGTTCAAGAAAAAAATTTACTTTTAAGTGGCTTATTAATAGTTTACATAATTGCAGGAACTTAAGCACATAGAAAACTAAACACAATCTGCCGTTACTTTAAGGTTATCACTACCCAAACACGTAACAATTTTCGTATAAAGTCAGTTACGTATTTTTCCCAACATGTAAAACTTAATTGCCAAGGTTCTAATGGCATTTGTCCATGTTTATTTCAACTGGCACTGTGGATTTTTCAGAAACATAAGTTACTTATGTCAACGTCAAAACTCTCAGTTCAACACTCATTTGGGTCTTCAAGTGTATTTGGTTTAGTACGGACCACTTTTCATCTTATAAAAAACCTTATCAACTAGCTTCAAAATAAAATACATTTAATTACGAAATTGACAATAAAAATTTTTTTTGTGATGAAGTCAAAAATTATTTTTCAACACAACACAAACTTAAAAATTAAATTTCAACAGTACACAACGCGATGGTGAATTTCAAAATAATATTTAGAATCTGAATTCAAAGAATAAACTTAAAGGCAACTAGGTACCTTTTCATAATTATAAAGAAAATTTATAAATTGAAGTTACAAACGTGAGTAAAATAATTTTTTTTGATCTGCAATTAAATAATTATTATTTTTTTTTAACTCAGCGACTTATCTTTATTCAAAACCAAAATTATTTAATGTAAATTTTCTAATATATATTTTTAGTTTAAAACTAAAATACATTTAATTAAATTAACAAGTTGATGAAGGTTTTAATAAGAAAAAAAATGGTCGGTACTAAAACCGATATTAAACACTAGCGTGAAGTGCCGGCACAAGCTCGCCCATACAGGGTCTACACGTGTGATCACTGAGAGCAGTTAGGGGACCAGTACCTGCACGTGCNCAGGGTCTACACGTGTGATCACTGAGAGCAGTTAGGGGACCAGTACCTGCACGTGCGAGACCCACGGTGGGACCTTGACGAGCCGGCCACCTGTTGGCCAGGTTACCGCGCGGTGCACCATCCCCGGTTTCTCGCCCGCAAAAAAAAAAAACACACACAATCGATTGTACACTCGACAGTATCGACCACGACTACGCCGTATTCTTCCTTTGACCGCTCGCTAACGAACGACACCAGCAACTCCACATCATTACCCCAATGCGTCTCAGGCACTCGGAAGGTTTGAATTTTTTTTTTTGCCATTATAATTTTTAACAAGTTATCAGAAGCCGCGAACGTTCAAACGACACATCTGTAATGACTTAAATGTATGAGCACCGAATAGCACAGTATAATTTATTCACGGTAAAGTAAGCCCTTTCCAAAGCCCTCCCAGCAAGCATAATAAGCAGAACATTATTTTTATTGTGGCCTCAGGAGATAACTTTTGAGAGCTATAAAATGAATACACTGTGTTTGTTAGTCACATGGCAATTTGTATGTCAATAACTGCCGAAAGGAAAATAAATAGACTGAAAAGTACTTTAAAGCGTGGCATTAAAAAGTGCTCTCTTTACCTTGAACATACTATAGTTCCGCCCGTGTAAATAAAATGAGGTATAATGTGAGCATCAGGTGTGCGGTACACACCTTTTGTTATAATACTGAGATGATTTTTACTTATGTTACTGTCAAAATACCACGTGATTAGGACGCCGTTTACACAAATAGGGGTTTAGAAATTTTAGTAAGATTCCTCTGACCAAATTATAATGAAGCTACACTACATTCAAATTACCGCTACATAATCATTCGACACACGGAAATGTCACGGATTCATTCGTCAGCAGGCCAGACAATCCTTTGCGTATTGGAGCCTGAGTTAGATGTTCATTGGCTGTTGCTCCAGTTTTTACCCTGGACCAGGTAACACGGGATTCGGTCCTGTTTGTCCTCGCAGGTTCGTTATTGGTAGAAAGTCGTCTGGGGTGTGTCTAATAAACTGTAATTCAAGAGAAGGGGAAAAAATCTTAAATGCAAACGTGGTTCAAATTCAACTTTTCTTCAAATAAATTCGCGAAAATTTCGGGTATCTAATAATACGTGTCCGTTTTGAAAAACAAATGTAAACAATCGTTGCTTATCATCTGACAGATAGCGAGGCAATGTTTGGGGATATGCACAGATAACGAATATTAGAGTACCTCACTTTTAGTTTACGGTCTCGCCGTGGTAGCAGTATATGGAGAAATCAAAGTTTTTTACATCATGATGATAATAATTCTGATATAAATTTAAAATGCAGTCTGCATTTCCTTTCAAATGCAAAATTTTAATGAAGCTGTACACGAAATGTTTTCTGGGCAAAGTATATATTTTTATTATTTGAAGCTCAGGTTTCGCGTTAATATGACAATAGTCTACTCGCGGTTTGTTGACACATTTTTTAATTAAACTTTTAAATAATCAACCCAAAAGTTACGTGCTTGGTTGTTTACTAAATGTGTCATATCAAAATAGTGTAATACTTCTATTAATATGAAAATAACTCATTTTTTATTACAATTAACTGTTGCTTATATTTTATCTATAAATTATAATACTTCATCTATAATTAATCTGGATGAAACACAGAGATAATAGGTGTTTCGGTAATGCCTAGTAACAAATAAATGTTTTGCAAAATGTTGTTAAATCGAGTGNAAACACAGAGATAATAGGTGTTTCGGTAATGCCTAGTAACAAATAAATGTTTTGCAAAATGTTGTTAAATCGAGTGCGCATGAAAATGGCGCGCTATCCCTTTCGTGTAGTTTTCTAGACTCGGTTAAGCTGTGTTTGCATGATGCAGAGGAATATCCTGGAAGTATGACATCAACCGGGTTTCATAAAAGTCGGAAGTAATCGTTATTGCAGTATACATGGACTTGATCTAGTCGCGCACTGAAACGTCGACGTAAACAACGAGCACGAAAGCGAAGCACTGACCTGGCGAAGAACGCGGCGGCGGCCGACGCCTGCCCGGAGTACTCCGGGTAGAGCAGCAGCTGCAAGGGGCGGTGTTCGTCGGCGTCTTGCCGNTACAGTGAGCTACTGCGTGTTTAAGGCCATAATACTCAACACTTCCTTGACCAGTATAGCTCATTAAAATACAGTGAAACATGCAAAATTTTCATTTGATTCAAACTAAATAACAGTTAACTTTTAATTTCGCCCAAACCGTTCCAAATGTTCATGAAACCTAAACGTGCAATAATCAACATTTGTATGGCTACAAAACGACTTTTAATAAAACATTTTACATAATGAGTGGTGCAGGTTACTGTGTATAAAGAAATTAAATTACTAATTCATGAAAAATATTTCAACAAAATTGACTTTTGTTAGCAAGTAGCCTATTACAAACACTGCAATGCTAAATTTCTTACAAATCGATTGAGTAGGACGAAATTTTGTCAAACTCATGTAGGTGTTTATAATCTCCCAAAAGTAAATGCGTCCAACATAGGTTGTAGCTATTAAAAATTACTTAACTATTACACCGTATATTTCCGGAGATAAGCGAATACATTTTAATTGCGGATGTCCCAAATTAATGTTTACAATCTCTGTAGGGGAATAACAAACAAACTCTTAAAGNTAATACATTTTAATTGCGGATGTCCCAAATTAATGTTTACAATCTCTGTAGGGGAATAACAAACAAACTCTTAAAGATACTCTGATTGGACTGCTTGTGTTTGACGCTATAAGAACAACATTGAGCGTGCGAATGTTAATAACTGTTACAAATGTTCAAATTGCCCATCATCAACAAGAAGTCGTCTGCAACGTTGTAGAACAGAACGACAAACAGTTTCCACGGGAGTGGATTCACAGGCGGTCATAATCGCGTCTCTCATGCCATACAGTGCTCGTGGCTTTGTATGGTNGTTTCCACGGGAGTGGATTCACAGGCGGTCATAATCGCGTCTCTCATGCCATACAGTGCTCGTGGCTTTGTATGGTTGGTACATGCAGTGCTCTTTAGATTTCGTCACAGATAAAAATCTGACATTGTTAAATCTAGTGATTTGGGTGGAT
>NQII01021446.1:0-11067 GCA_002778355.1 Clitarchus hookeri | reverse complement strand
GTTATCGGTGCATTTTTAATACTACTTTATTTTTTATTATATGTTTGGTTGTTAAGGGTTACCCATGGTTGCAATAACTCGGGCTTTCGGTTCTTTTATCAGACTGATGGTGTTCATTTATATAACCATGTATGTATTTTACCGGTACCCACGAAAACGGACATTATGCACACAGCACATATGCATAAATCGCCCTTTTTGCATATATTTGTTTGTTGTANGTACCCACGAAAACGGACATTATGCACACAGCACATATGCATAAATCGCCCTTTTTGCATATATTTGTTTGTTGTATGTTACCCATTCTACATTTACTTTTTGTATGTATTTCCACATTTATATATACAGCCTTAATATCGGTGAGCGAAGGGAGGCAAGGTGTAGCTGAGGAGGATCCGTGTTGGTAGACACCTGTGGTAGCAGACTAAAAAGGTGGAGGTGGGTATTGACGAGTGCATGCAGGTCGATGTGTAGGTGTGTGATATATAAGACCCTACATTCCTACATGCTACTGTAACTTTGCTACGCGGCTGAATGTATACCTTTATTTTCTTTAATTGCATGGACGGTTGCTACATGTTCCCCAACTTCAAATGTTTGGAAATTATAATAAACTATGCTTGTAACAGGGCTTAATGCCTATNGGTTGCTACATGTTCCCCAACTTCAAATGTTTGGAAATTATAATAAACTATGCTTGTAACAGGGCTTAATGCCTATTTGCCCTAATATCCTTGATTCCAGTAGGAAGTAATGCCTGTGATATAAATTTAGTGGTCGTAGCTTATAAGAGGGCTTATGGTGCACTTGCCCCTACAACACTGTTTGATATCAGAGGTGATGACTATAATATGAATTTGGTAAATATATCTTCTGTGGGTGGGAAGCGGTAGCCAACTATTCTTATATGAAGTCCTAAGGTGTGCTTGACCTTGTAGTCATTTTCATCGTCGAAGCGATATATATGATATGAATTTGGTGACTACAGCCCCAGTGGGTGGGAAATTGTAGCCAACTATGCTTATACGAGGGCTTGACACTACCATCATGTTCGTTGTCGGTGGCGATNAGTGGGTGGGAAATTGTAGCCAACTATGCTTATACGAGGGCTTGACACTACCATCATGTTCGTTGTCGGTGGCGATATCTATGTTATAAATTTTCCGACTACATCTTCAGTGGATGGGAAATGTCAGTTGACTATGCTTATAAGATGCCTTAATGTTTACTTGAACCGAATACCCTGTTCTTCATCAGAGGGGATGTTTATGATATTAATTTGATGCTTTTAGCTTCGGTGGGTGGGAAATTGTTGCGAAATATATTTATAAGTGGGCTTGGAGCATGCTTGACCCTGCGGCCCTGTTAGTCAGGGCGCGATGACTATGTTATGAATTTGACTATATATTCAACAGTTCGGAAATTACAGTCAATTTTGCTTATAAGTGCGCTTTGGGCATACTTGACCCAGCATCCCTTTTGGTTGTCGGGGGTGATGATTGTCTTACGAATTTGGTTACTATATCCTAAATGCTTAGGGAATTATAGTAAACTTTGCTTATAAGTAGGCTTATGGCATACTTGACCCTGCAGTCATTTTCGTTGTCGGGGGTGATGCCTATTTTCGAATTTTGTTACTATATCTTAAATAGTTAGGAAATACCGCCTCCTATGCTTATAAGTGCTTTTCAGCCTACATGAACCTGCGGTCACTTTCATTTTCTGGGGAAATATCAATGTTAATTATTTGGTGGTTGTATCTTAAGTGGTTCGGAAATTACAACCAGCTATGCTTATAAGTAGACTTAGGGCATACTTGACCCTGTGGCCCTTTTTGTTGTCGGGGGTAATGTCTTTGTTATGAATTTGGTGCTTGTATCTTAAACAGTCTAGAAATTACAACCAACTATGCTTATGAGATAAGGGCACACTTGATTCTGCATTCGTTTTCATTGTCAGGGGTTATGTCTATGTTTTACGAATTTGGTACCTGTATCTTAAACAGTTTGGAAATTACAGCCAACTATGCTTATAAGTTCACTAAGGGCATACTTGACCCTGTGACTCTTTTCATTGTCGGGGGTGATATCTATGTTATGAACATGGTGACTATATCTTAAATGGTTCGGAAATCAATGCCATCTATGCTTATAAATGAATTTAGGACCTACTTGGCCTTGCAGTCATTTTAGTTGTCGGGGGTGATGGCTATGTTTTGAATTTTGTGGCTGTATCTAAACGGTTATTAAACTACATCCAACTATGCTTATAAGTAGTCTTAGGGCATATTTTCCACGTGCACGTGGTACGACTCTAGTCTAGCATGCGTGGGCAGGCCTCGCTCTGCATCGCGAAGTTGGAATGACAGAGCATGAGACTCGTCCCCATCAGAACCCCAGATGAAAGGCGACCAGATGGAATATGAGAAAACCACGGTGGGATGTTAGAGCATGAGACTTGTCCCTGCCATGATGTTAGGTCAAACGAGACCGTAGAGAATATGAGAAAACTGAGGTGGAATTATATAGTATGATGCTCGTCCTGCCAGGATGCAAGGTGAAAGGATACCATAAGTAATATGAGAAAACCAAAATGGAATGATAGAGCAAGAGACTTTTCTCCCCCATGACACCAGGTGAATTGAGACTATAAGAAATATGTGAAAACCAATGTGTAATGACAGAGCATGATGATAACTTGCATGATCGTTCAATGAACCCGAACATTCTTCATGCAAGATGGATGGTGCTGGTATGGAATGATAGAGCATGAATATCAGGGAAACCCCTCCACACCTCTCTCCAAAATCCTCATTCCACAAAAAGGAGTCTCTTAGCCACATTGTGGAGTCATAGGCGAAAAATTTGCAAAAGTCAGCTGCATTGTGCAAAACACATTTTGTGGAATATTTTTTCGGTTTCGAGGGAAATTCGGGAAATTATAGGGCAAATTCAATCGATTTTGGCCTTTTTTTTGAGGAAAAAAGGGAATTCCGAAGGAAAAAGGTAAAAAATGGTCCCATGACATCATCCAAGATGGCGGTTGCCTTGTCACCTTGTCCCCATCCAGCATCCAGGTGCACCAGAACACCTACAATTTTTTACTACTCTTACACATATAATAATATTGTATATACCGTATAAAGAAATTAACATTAACTGTAGGGATCCCACAAGAAAAAAAAATTAAAATAGAAAATAACAAGAACATTTTAAGTAATACAACAAAATTTTGGTTATTTTTCATAATTGAAAGAGTTCAGAAAGGCTGCGACGTGATTAACGTGCTTCATGCACATGCCGAAAAACAAAGGCGTGGCTGAACTTTCCTGAGATGAGGCCGATCTTCGGGACATCTCCCTTGCCAATGCCCCTTAAGTGTTCCAACCTCTAAAAAAGAAAGGGAACCGGCTTGAAGAAGACTCAAATCGACTTCAAAGAAAATCTGTCACGCCTCAGCACCAAGGTATAGAAATTGCCTCACTATATCATTTTTGAACCCAAACAGTCGACTGCTGTTAATACAAAATTTACACACAGTATAAAGAGGCAAGGTCATAATTATACATTATTGAGGCTACAAATAACAAACATAAAAAGGAAACATTTACCAGAAGCGGTAAAACTCAAATGATTATACCATTAGTAGGAAAATAGCTGGAGCTAATTAAAAATTCAGTTACGCCATTAGGAGTTGAAAGCAAGAAAATGGGATTAGGGCGCGTTCCGAAAATACCAGTCACTAACACAGATATCAAGTAGCTTAACAAAACGAATCATACTATCCTGTTTCGTAATGCTGTATTTTACATTAATGCCATAAATACTTTATAAAATTGTATTGACAGAAAACAATTTAAATATGAAATTCACAAACCAAATACGGGATATTTCAATGCGAAATTTACTATTAGTTTTTAAATAAAGATATTTTAATCGGTTGACACAACAGCTTAACCAGATAATAGTAATTGGTGACTTACAAATTTAAAAATGACAAAGTAATGAAATCTTGGAATATTACTAGATAAATTAGTAAAATTACAGAAACAGTGACAAAACATTATCTAACCTTGTTCAAAAAAAAATTAAAAATAAAGTTAGGTGCTGGAAAAAAAAAGAACGGCTTTGCCATGAAAACAAAACAAAAAAGATTCCCAGAAAGGGAATACAAGGTTAAAAGAACATAGTTGAAAATAAGTGAATGCCTGAACACACACTCCCTCCCTTAAACGAGGCTACAGGATTCCAGGCGTGGCAAACGTTAACGCTAACACTGACTACAGTTTAACAAAAATACATAACCCAAAAAAAAATATTAACCATCAGTAGAAGTTAAATTAGTAGACAAAGGAACCATTACACATCCTTCTGACACATAAAGAGGCCAATCAGAAGGTGGGGAATTGCCTTGACACAGAATTTGGATTTCAACTAAAATTACATAAGCAAGAAACAAAAAACAGCAATACAAGATACAACAATGAAAATGAGATTAACGTCGACTGGAGGTGGTGCAGGGCGAGGTAGAAGGAGACGCAGGACATCTTGAAAGTTGGTTCCCTGAGGGTGTGAAGCCAAAAGAGTGTCCAATTCTTTAACAGAGATGTCATTCAGGGTAAGGTTAGGGAAAGGAGAAAAATTTACACGGGAGATTTAAGCTACTAGTTTAGGGATGTGGATGATGGGCAGTGATAGGTTATAGTGAAGAGCAGAATTCATAGAACCAAAAGTCTTGAAAAAGGGACTCATGATGTCACAATGCGATGCATTGTTTACTAAACCAATACCTGACAAAGCAAGGGTAAAAGGGGAAAAGGTTTTTGTAGTAGGCCTTCACAAGAAAGTAGCATCAATGGTAGCATTAGAAGAAAACAACCAACGAGAACTAGTTTTACGTAAAAAGAGAAGTTTTAAATTGATAACAGATTTATCAAAAAATACAAAATATTATTTCCCAGCAAAAAGGTTAAATTCACAGTTGTCCACATGTGCATCAAAGAAAGCGAAAGAAGCAGGACGTAGGATAATGCCGTGAGTGCTCATAAGAGAATCATGGCTAATAGTAGCAAAATGCTTACATTCCAAACTAATAATCAAGAATTCCTAAACATAGAGTAACAAGTATCTGTTTAATTTAGAATACAAATGGAACAAGGAAAACAAGATATCTTTCAAACAAACTATCCTTATTGACCAAGAGAACATAAACAACAACATTAAGAGAGGAATTATAGATAATTGCCTCAATATTACTTAGACCATAAAACATATAAATGTTCATGTACAACAGGTGCTATCATGTAAAGTGGCGAAATAATGAGCTGTTGAATGTGTTTTAGAATGTTAAACAATGAATCGGCACTTAACAAGTTTGAACCTAACTTGCTGTATACACTAGTTTCTATTGCATGATGCAAATCAAACATTTCCAGTCTGGAATTAGTGAGAGCTTCACTGACACGGAGTAGCATACCATTTAAATCAATCTGGAAACTCAAGATGATTAGCCCATCAAGGGTATTATGTAAGGCAAAATTGAGTTTACTATACAAAGCATTATAGTGATCAAGGCACAACAGACCTAATTTCTTGACATTCCCAGTGTTATTAATAATTCTGTATTCCAAATCCTTGATAAGAATGATTTGATTAGCCACATTAGTAGAAATGTCATCCTGGGTGTTTGCCAGAGAGTACAGGCGTCGTTTCAGAAGGGTTAAATCTTCACTATTGAAAGTGCCAAAAACTGTTTTAAAATTTTTTCCTCCCACACTTTGATCTGGATGGCAATAAAGAAGTTAAGGTTTCAATTTCAGATTTAAATGTAAGAAAACAATTTTTAATTGTACCACAGTTAGATAAACATTTTGTTCGAATGAAAAGTTCTCAGCAGGATGCCTGTTCTCATTCTCACGCACTGACAAAACTGAATTTATCATGGTTGCAAGTTCTGAACACTCGTCTTGCAGATAAATAAAATAAAAATTCAACACTGCCGAGTAGGTATTGTCAGAAAACAAGACATCATGTTCAAAACCTACACCTGAATCCAGTGGTGTGATGAGGACTGTTGAAAAGGCGAAGTTGGCCAAAGAGAGAATGCGATGCAGGGAAGGAACATGATGCCTCAGTGGAAATACAACACTAAAACAGACAACATGAAACACTCGTAGAGAGTATACCTGGGAATTGAAANACACTAAAACAGACAACATGAAACACTCGTAGAGAGTATACCTGGGAATTGAAAATTTCACCAGAAAATAAATTTTCCTACAAATCATTCCCAAGTAAATTGTTACAATGGAATTGTCTCCAAGATACTAAAACAACCCAAAAACCACATAAGACAAGTGTGGGACACATCTCCAAGCTAAATATTAACCATATTGAATGAAAACCCAAAGGAAATCTAGTATTATCACCCATTGAAAACTGGAAGTCAAAATTACAATGTAGGTACATTATTTTACAAAAGCACCCCAAATCTAAATTTGACACTCTCACACAACATTTGGTCTTTTCTTATTAACCTAGTACCGCTGTTTTTTGTAGTTTGGTGCGCAAACAGAAAGTACCTCAAGAAGACTCGGACCAGCTGGTGATCGGGCCATGGTCTAAACTAAGTCGAGGCCAAGAAGAATAGCGGCTGGCCAGCCAAATAAACAAGAAAATTTATTGAAAACAGCCTACAGCTAGGGTCTACAGCTTCTATATTTGTAGAACATAAAATTTTATTTAGAAAGTGGAGAATGAAACCTTTTTAGGTGAGAGACGTGAGTTCCTGTAACATATTTTTCTGAACTGGGGTCAGCAAGACCAGCAGTGACTGGCGTTAAGAAACATTGGATTTGGCAAGGACCAGTCCAACGGTAAGAAAGTTTAGCCATTTCCTTGTAAATTACTATGCTGACAGGATGAACTTTACACAAAGCTAAATCACCTACACGAAATGGATTGTTAATCCGACGTTTATCATACTTGATACTGCTCTTGAAATGAGCACGTTAAAGGTTTTTGAGGGCAGCTGTCCAGACCTGTCAGATGTCCTTGGGATCATCCAGTAACAAATCATTTTAGTGCCACAGATTGGACACAGGGTTATGGGCAAGTAAGTAAAAACAAGATTAAAAGGATTTGTCTTATGAGACTTATGCTCGGCATAGTTGAAAGTCATTTGCAACCAAAGAAGATTTTTGTCCCAATTAGAATGCTCCTTCACATGAAAAGCAATGACAGCTGTATGCAGGTTTCGGTTGAAACGTTCCGCATGCGAAGGTGAGGGATTATATGGAGACAATGTAATATGGCGAATGCCATAAGTTAAATACATAATACGAAAAATGCTTGAAGTGAATTGGGAACCATTATCGGACACAATTGATGAATGCACACCAACATTTTGGAATACACGGGTCTGTAGAGCACGAACTGTGGATATAGAATTAGCCTTTCTCATAGGAATCAACCACACAAATTTAGAAAATGCATTGACACAAACTAATAACATACACTGAAGAGCAAAAAAAAAAACTGGTATAGTGTGTATGCAAATAACAGAGGTGTGGAACCAATCAGAGTAACGTGATGCGGTCGGAAGCTAGAACGGTTACTGCTGCTACAATGACAGGTTATCAACATTTAAGTGAGTTTGAACGTGGTGTTATAGTCGTTGCTCGAGAGATGGTACATAGCATCTCTGAGGTAGCGATAACATTTGAATGTTCGCGTACGACCATTTCACGAGTGTATCGTGAATATCGGGAATCCGGTAAAACATCACATCTTCGATATCGCTGCGGCCGGAAAAATATTGTGAAAGAACGGGACAAACGGCGACGACGAAAAACATTAAATGTGACAGAGGTGCAACCCTTTCTCAAATTGGCGCAGATTTGATTTGTGGACTTCCCTGCAGGGTTCATGGTGTGAATTGCCTCCTGCATACCTTCAGACATTAGTCGAGTCCATGCCACGTCGTCCTGTGGCACTTCTGCGTGCTCGGGGGGCATTACACGATATTAGGCAGGTGTGCCAGTTTTTTTTGGCTCTTCAGTGTATTATTACCTGACTTACTTCATAGAAATGGGCCAACAAAATCAATGAAAAGATTTTGCATGGGGTTTTCAGCCACATCTGAAGAGAGAAACCCTAGGTTTGTGTTTTGAGCAGGTTTGCTCAAAGCACACAATTTATGGCATTTAACTTTTTCTGAAATTTCAGCATCCATGCCTTTCCAAATAAAATTCTTACGAATTGCCTAAATAGTTTTGTCTGTGCCTAAATGTGCACCACAGGCGATGAATGAAAATAGTCGAAAACCGTGGGTTTGAGATGAGTAGGATACACAAAACGTTTTACGTTGTCATAGAATTTGCAAAAAAAAAAAAATAAAAAAAAAAACCTTTGGCCAGAAAATATGGTTTTTGTTCAACACCAGATTTTAATTTTGTAATAATTTTACTCTGTTCATGACCCTTTTCTTGGTGCGCTTGTATATTTGTAAATGCCAAATTCAACTCTACTAAAACATTACAATTTGGAAGAACTTCAGTTTCATGATTAACTTTGGAATCATCAAACATGCATGATAAATCTTCAGCTGCCACATTCTGTGATTCTGTAATATGTTGCACCCTAAATTTAAAATATGATATCCCAATAACCCAACGTCTAATTTTGCCTATTTGTCGTGGGTGAGCCAAAAGCCGCAACAACGCCTGGTTATCAGTTTCCAGGAGGAATTATGCATGTTCTAAATATTGTCAAATCTTTTCAATACCAAAAACAACAGCTAGGCATTCTAATTAATAAATAGAGGACTTTTTATCCTGGGATGTGAGAGTGCGGGATGCAAATGAGATAGTTTGTCGAACTCCATCTATCCCCTGACACAAGACAGCTCCTACAGCTGAGTTCGAAGAATCATTCTGCAGGATGAATTCTTTAGAGAAATCCAGCATCCGCAGAACCGGAGGGTACATAATGTCGTTATTGTATGTGTCAAAAGCTTTCTGCTGTTCCTCACTTCATACAAATTTGACTGATTTCTTATGTAACATGTTAAGTGGAGCAGCCTTTTCAGCAAGTTTGGGGATGAATTTTTCCAAAAAATTGCACCATCCCAATAAAATGGGCAGTGCCTTTAACGTCCCAAGGCGGCATCCAATGCATCTAGTGCGTTCGAGGTAAATGGAAACTCTTTGTTACGAAATCCTATGGCCCAGAAAGGAGATTTCCTGAACAGCAAACTTAACATTATTAGGGTTAACAGTTAAACCTGCCTTCTCCAAATGTGACAGAACTTCCTTCAGGTGAGCTAAATGTAGTTCAAAGAATCGGAATATATCACAAGGCCATCCAGTTAGTTGTATACATATTTACATTTTATGTCGTGGAAAATTTTGTTCAAAAGGGGCGTGAATACTTGAGAACCAGTGGACAAGCCAAAACACACACTGGTAAACTGATAAAGATTCCGGGGAACACAAAAACTAGTGATTGGTTTGGACTGTTTTGACAATGGAATTTGGTGATATGCGTCATTATGATAAATTATAGTGAAAAAATTGGATTTGCCGAACCAACTGAAGGCCGAATGAAGGTCAGGAAGAGGGACAGATTCCATTTCAATTTTCTTATTAATTTTGCGGTAATCAATAACCATTATGTGCTAAGCATTAGGTTTTGGAACAATTAAGGCTGGACTTGCATACTGTGATGTGGAGAATTCAAAAATGTGTTTAGCTAACAATTCCTGAACATGTTTTCTTAATATATCCATTTTAGTTGAGGCTAATCTATATGGATGGCTTGTGACATAATCTTTGTGAGCAAGTTTTTTTCATATGCTAACAGATCAGTAAGACTTAATTCTGATGTGAGAACTTTAGGAAATAGTTCAAAAATGTTCTATATAGCGACATGCTGTGTGGATTCTAAATTTGTAAAAGGGTCAACAATGGCCTTTGACGCAGCACTTATTTCAGACGAGAGAGGTGAACTTTGTTTAATATTGTCAAAAATAATTTTGTAGACAGGAGANCTGACGCAGCACTTATTTCAGACGAGAGAGGTGAACTTTGTTTAATATTGTCAAAAATAATTTTGTAGACAGGAGAAAATTTAAAGAAAATGTGTTTTGACTGAATATCTAAAGTCCCGTGGATGCCATGAAATCAGATCTTAAAATAAAGGACAGACCAAGGTTTTTTTAAACTATGCATTTGTGCATCCAGGTGAAACACCCAATCTTTTATTTAAGAGTTACACAACACAACACAAGTAAAGTTTCACTGGAAACTGTGTAACACTGAATTTCACAAGGTTCAACTCATTTTACTAACTTTTAATCCATCAATTACTCAGAGTTTATCAGAAATAATAGTGCATGCATATCCTGAGTCCACCAGTGCATTAACTGACAATGGTTCCAAATTAACTTNAGTTTATCAGAAATAATAGTGCATGCATATCCTGAGTCCACCAGTGCATTAACTGACAATGGTTCCAAATTAACTTCAACACGAGGAGTAGCAACCCTTTGTACACCCACTAAATTGGAAAAATTTACTTGAAATGCCTTATATTGTTTATTCATCTCACAGGGGTTNCAACCCTTTGTACACCCACTAAATTGGAAAAATTTACTTGAAATGCCTTATATTGTTTATTCATCTCACAGGGGTTATAAGGACCAAAAAGACGCTGAAAGTAATGACAAAGATTTACAGTTTGTAATAGGTGAGCATTTAATTGTGAAATGGCAAAGTTGCCAGCTTGGCGGGAATGAGCGCTCACATTTCATCCCCACGGGACATGTTCCTTGCCTGCAACTTAAAATATTTTGCTATAACATCACCAGTCTTCTTGCAATTATAACACTTAGGATTACTACGAAATGAACTTTTAGTATCGCTACTTTTATCGTCTTTGGATGAAGTGCGAGCATCTACTGAACTGACGCCAGGATCACTGGTTTTGCCTTTCTTATCCGAGCTAGTCCCAGACTTCTTTGGGAATCTGCCCTGTCCAAATTGGGTTTCGCGCTTCTGGTCAGCAT
>NQII01021445.1:0-10607 GCA_002778355.1 Clitarchus hookeri | reverse complement strand
TATCGGGAATCTAGTAAAACATCTCATCTTCGACATCGCTGTGGCCAGAAAAAGTTCGTGAAAGAACGGGACCAATGGCGACTGACGAGAATCATTAAACGTGACAGACGTGCAACCCTTTCTCAAATTGGTGCAGATTGGATTTGTGNAATCATTAAACGTGACAGACGTGCAACCCTTTCTCAAATTGGTGCAGATTGGATTTGTGGACTGCGCTGCAGGATTCATGGTGTTAATTGCCTCCTGAATACCTTCAGACATTAGTCGAGTCCATGCCACGTCGTCTTGCGGCACTTCCGCGTGCTCGGGGGGCCCTACACGATATTAGGCAGGTGTGCCAGTTTTTTTTGGCCTTTTCAGTGTATATACAGGGCCCTGAGCATACAACAGGTAGTTTGTGATTCCATTTTTTTGCCAGACGTAAATGCACATTTACTTTGTCCCATTGTAGTTCATGGTAGTACTTGGCAAAACAGGTGTTTATTTTCTTGCTATTTTTGCCCAACAATCTCCACAGATACGGGGACCGTAAGTTGCAGGTTCGAGTCACGCTGTGTAATTCTATTATTACCGCAATTTCCTTGACTATCAAGCCATCTTGGCTCAAAGCATGTAGGTTGCGGTACATGATTATGACTGAATGCTAATCGCCAACGTGTATGTATTTAAACACTTTTTTGTTTAAGTGATGATTTTTACAAGGCCGAAAAAAAACAATTGTTCTGAACTACTTCATCATGAAGTATCAAGAAGTAGGCTGCAATATTCGCGGCATGTTAACCTTGGTGGACTTTTCGATTTGGCGTCGATTGAACCATTTTGAACACTCTTCCTGTTTCGAAGTGTAGAACACAAGTAAAGGTGANACTTTTCGATTTGGCGTCGATTGAACCATTTTGAACACTCTTCCTGTTTCGAAGTGTAGAACACAAGTAAAGGTGACATGTCGCGGATATTTTCTGTGCTCTAAACGGGTTGAGACTCGCGTCCATAATACGATGCTTGGAAATGTGAATACATGTAATAATGCAAAGTTCAACCTTATTGCTCAAACGTGTTCAGGCCGATGTATGGGTAGCTTTCGCTATTTAAAAATATCTTTATGTTTCCGACTTTGCAGTGGCCGAACGTAGATTTGTCGTTGCCTAATTGTTTGCCTGAAATGCTCAGACATTCGTGGGTGATTGGGGTAACATGAGGGACAAACTATTTTATGACGTTCAAAATAAGAGGCAGGCTACGAGTTTTCTCCGACTCCCAACGTGCCATCCAAATGTTATGTTGCCAGAATAATCACCAGCTCCTTCCATGCTCCTATTGTTATTTTATTGTTATCTTCGCCAAATTTCAAAGCATGGAGAGTGGCATGCACTCTTCTAACTTGACTTCCACAGAAATGGGAACTTTTTCGATTCCCCAACCTGCCATTTTTGCTGCGGAGAGATGGCTGGGCATGAGCGATAGATTATTTTCATCGATTTTATGCCCACATCTCGCGACTGGTCGACCGCGATGCCATTTATCTCGTACATTATGTATTCGAAAAGGTGCAGAATCCCATTTCGTACCAACTCGGTGGTGGTTGGGTGGGTCCTGCCTGTCTACACCAGCCAACATATTCTGTATACGAAAGACTGGCTTGGCAAGAGAGCGAAAGGGCTGACCAGATACGGCAGGTAACAGTGTATTTTTATGTTATCGAATTTGTCGTCGAATTCCAGTCTCTCTTACATGTCGAATATTTCGTCCGCCATAGAAAATCACATACTTCAATGGAGTATTAACTGTCTGCCTTGGCAACATCACAACACTGGTTCCCACTACAACCTGTATATATACAAAACGATAATGACTTTGTATCACGATGAAACTACTGAAAATGAAAACCTGGGTGTGTTAAGAGGTTTGCTAGAGTTTGTAGCATCTTTATATAATGTAGTAATAGAACATCCAGAAAGTTCTAACATTTTCAGAGGTACTTCGAAAACTATACGAAATGAAATTTTGGATGCTCTGCTGACAGTAGCTTACTGTTTTATTAGAAAATAAGTAGAAAAACTGAGTGCATGGCAATTCAAGCAGATGATACAACGACATTTCGTATACTTCACAGATGTCCATCGTGATTCGGTAACAAATCGAAGGTTATATTTTTGAAATGTTCTATTTTACAGTCTGAACTGCAAAGGGAATAAGCTCGGTAATATTAGAACTGTGGAGAATCTCGGAGTGGACAAGAATCCAGAAAAACCCGTTGCCCAGACGTATGATGGTGCAGCTGTGATGAGTGGAGAAACTGCTGGAGTTCAGGGGAAAAAAGTCAAAGAAATACATACTGCTAATTTCGTTCACCGCTATGCATATCAGGGCAATCTAATCATGCCGCCGGTGACCTACGCTTCAAAATATGGGAGAATATTCTTTTTAGATATGTAATCCCAACATTTTTCAGTCGCGCTCCTAAAAGGACAGACATTTAAATGAGCTTGTTCGAAAAAAGTTGCCACAAGCATTGCCAACAAGGTGGAACTTTCAAATGTCAAAGTCGAAGTGTAAATACCATTCATGAACACAGAGAGTGTTTTGAAAAATACGGGAATCAGAAAGCGATAAAAAAAATCCCCGTTTCTCTTGGATCAGGCTTCATAGGGTTACTAAAAGACGAATCCATCACACTTTGGCTAAATTTTTTTTCACGGTTTAATGCCTTTTGTTGACATATTCTTCAATCAAATACAGAAAAAGAAAATTGAACCAACTACTGTTAAGAAATTTGCGTCTGATTGTCTGTACGATTGTAACAATTTTCCCTGTGACAGTGAAAGTAAAATTGAAGCAGATAAAGAAAGTGAACATACAAGATCCAAGAGAAGACGACCCACCGAAGGACCACTGAATACTTGTTTAACGGCCGTACAATATTGTGATGTTATTATTTCTCAAGCCAGATGTAGGTTAGAATTTACCAATCACTTGTCAAAATTTATAGTAAGACTTTTCCTGATGGACAAGACTTAAATGTAGTTTAAACTTTTCCGTTCATTAAAAAGAGCAAATTAAAAACAGAACTTCAGGTGCTGCATTTCAGAGATCTACGAAATGTATCTGGAGTATGTGCATTGTTATACACTGAAGAGCGAAAAAAATCTGGTATATGCGTGCGTATGCAAATAACAGAGGTATGGAACCAATCAGAGTAACGCGATGCGGTTGGCAGCTAGATCGGTTACTGCTGCTACAATGGCAAGTTACATGGGCGCCGGCAGCAGGGTGCAAGGGGGTGCACTTGCACCCCCTTGCCAGGAAAGAAAATACATAGAAAAAATTACATTTTTTAAATTAAGTTACTGTTTGAATAAAAACTGAAGGCGTCTAGGTTGCTGTCCAAATTTGTTCATCACCTTGTCAATAAATGTAGTATCCTCCTCTACTCTTTTCCTGTGAACACTGAGCATTCACAGGCCGCTTAGTCTCGCGTCTCCCATCGTTGAGCAATTCCACGTCTTGACATGTCGTAACGTGCTAAATGTACGTTCAATGCTACATGTTGTTGCTGGAATAGAAAAACCAATTTTGATTGCCTCGCATACCTCTGGGTAAAACGGAGTGGCTTGAGCAATTACATCTGCGTATTCAACAACAGATTCATTAATAACAGCATTATTTGCTTCATTTGTCTTCATCATCTCGTACCATGTGGTATCCTCTGTAATAAAATTATGTAGAAGACCTCCATACATGTTCTGTATACCTTCTGCTATCGCTAAAAATGCTGATTTGTCTAATTTTCTCATATTTTCTGGGTGAAGCTGCNTTTTCCCCAATTGTTTTGCCCCGGTAATCGACCATCTTCCTCTTCGGCATTGTGGATTACAAATGTAGAGTCCTTGGCAGTTTTTTCCCATCGCCTTTGTTTCCAATTTTCTGTAATGGCGACGGGTTTCCTTTATCGGTTTTCGATCTTTCAAAGCCTGCGTCATGGCGCTCACTATATTCGTGGCTTTTCCGACAATAACGGCCATAGCTCCGATGACGGTAATCAGCGCGCACAGGAATCCGCCTATCTTTTCATTGTTATTACATTTCCTCTTGGTCCTTCGAGGGCGCTATGACTGCCTTTTGCTTGTTTTACCTTGGCTTCCATAATGTTGGATATCCCCCATGCCGCTACTTTCCCTCCGAGTTTGGTGTCTGACGATTTTCGTATCTCGTCGGCCCTACCAGCAGTTTGTCTGCCTGGTGCCGGGTTTTTAGATCCTTGTTCAGTATATATGCGATGTCGTGCTGCTTACATAGTTCGTCCAGGGAGTTTATACTGGTGTGTCTGCATTCCAAATTTTTTAGCTAGCCTTGTCCCCGGCCCACAGAACCTGTATCCCATAATGTGTAACTCGAATGGAAGGTTGTTTATGAGTGTATCGATAATCCCGCTACAGGATTTTCTCTTCTTTATCTTATGGTGTACGGAATTAAACTAAGCGAGCAAACCATAAATATGCTCCTTTTATATGCTTTTGTTTCAGTATCGTTGAAGTCATCCAATAGGAAATTAGTCTCCCTGTGCGGATTACCGAGGAATATGCCGAATTCGAGCACGAATCACGCCATGGTGCCTTATTGCCTAATAGCAGGCGATGTATGATTTGTGAGCTGTCTGTATGTGGGGAAACATGAATCCTACAGAGCCTGCTGGAAGAACCGAATGGTCTTTGGTTCTAGAATTTGCAATATTTTTTCCTAAATTGCTCCAGCAACCAAGTACTAAGCTACGGATGGCATGGGTTATTTTCTGTGCAGAGAAAATGAGAATGTGGTGCCTCCGAACGAAGTGTTGCCAAACTATGTGTTTTTCTTCGACGACTTTACATGCGAGAAGCAAAAGTGTATACAGAAGTACTTTAGCATGGGACGGCATGCGAACGTTGACTGTATTTTCCTCAGTCAGATTTATTCTTACGTACCCAAACAGATGCTCCTCAACAATGTGAGTTTCCCTGTGCTGTTTTGCATAGGTGGCACGAATTTAGGCCACATTTACGATGATCACATAAATACGGACATAACATTCTCAATATTCAAAAGTATGTGTTCTTTGTGGTGGAAAGACCAATTTGGTATATTGGTGATAGTAAAGGATTGCACATTACCCAAATGCAGGTATCGATGGGTTCGATCAGTCTATCGTACTACGAATGCAACCATGAGTCATGGAAGCATTTCCAAAATTGGCAGTATTGAATACCACGGCGACTTTGAATGCGACAATAATCGCTTCGTCAGTAGTAACTTCTTGCTTATTAGCCGAAAATTGGAAAGTGTAAAAAATCAGATGGTGGAGGACCTAGTGGTAGTCGACAAACTCATAGA
The DNA here is from genome assembly GCA_002778355.1 of Clitarchus hookeri. NCBI lineage: Eukaryota > Metazoa > Arthropoda > Insecta > Phasmatodea > Phasmatidae > Clitarchus > Clitarchus hookeri. Next base: position 5,240 of record NQII01021445.1, on the reverse strand, counting down.
GTGTGTGGAGACACGGATAATCTACCTGATCAATGTTTCGACCGCGATGAGACGGGAAGAATTGAAGGCCCTTTAAAATACGTTATAACGACCAAACCGGCTACGAAAACTGACATTTCGAGGCAAAGTAAGATGGTATTGGATGTATATGCACTTAGTGAACGATGGATAACCGAGCCGAATTCGTGAGCGAACTTCAACGAGCGATGGCAGTGCGTGCAAAATACTTACTCTTCATGAATAACACAATGACTCCCAATAATCGAATAGGGACGAGGCTCTCAAACTTATTGCCATCAGTTAAGACAAAATTAGGAAAAATCCAAGTGACCAGAACGATGCGCGTGTTTTCATTACACGCGAAACCAAGACGGAAGTTTTGACCCCTACTCGAAACTGGAAATGAAACAGAAAGAAAAGGATGATTCTGACGATGATGATATAACTTTAATACATTTTCTGCACGAACCAACACGAAAATGTGCGCACGAACAGGAAAATCGCGATGGAAAATGGTGCCTTGGAAATAAGGAAGTTTAATTTGTTCTCGAGGTCGTACTGCAGCTTGGAAAAGGCAGGGTTAGAATCACGCAAGGACTGCGCAAACGTTTGTTTCGCAGGTGACCTGGGCAATACACCAAATAGAATTTGCGCAAGTATCACCTTTTTCTAAAGTACAGTCATACTTATACCGAGTATAACACTGCAACTCATCGAATTAAATACATAGCTCACAGAAAATTCCCCATTATAGCCTGGCTGTTTCCTAGGGTACGCGAAACTGTCGGATCGGGTTTAACTCAGATACTAGAGAGCGGGAAATAATCGACTATCAATATTGGGATTATCCGAATGAGCTAGTAGATAGGTCGAGACTTTTGATAGCCTCGCAGGCAGCAGGAAACAGCTCGCACACTAACGAAATAATTTTTATCATCGAGAAGCCCGCCGATACAGACTACATTTCAAAAACAGCAACCATACGTTAACCGACGAGCTGCACAAATACGCTAAGATAAATTACCCGCGCAGAAATAGAAAAAAGTGTATTAAAAAAACACATATATTATATATATACAATTATTCATCAGGATTTCATTGCGAAAGCAAACATGCATTATAACGAATACTTTATATTATTTTGTCACTGAATTTTTTAACATGCCATGGGTTATCGTAACACCAGAGTTAACGTTTCGGTGTTACACTGAGCACAACAATTTATCTTTTTTTTTCTTTCCACTCGTGAAGTTTGGAAGAATACGTCCCAACGAGTTGGCGAAATTGCATGTCTATGATATTCATTATATTGATGTACAAGTTGCGATGCGCCGATTCTTGGCATCTTCCTATCACGGACACTGGGTATTCTTCGTCAATATCTTCCTTCAATACGAAAAGGATTCTGCCGTACGTATCCCACCTTAATCCGTGCGTCTCGAACATTTGTAGGCGATACATCTGTTGCGTGGTGCGGTCTAGGCGTTGCCACCGACAGGAAGGCAAGAACGTAAATTTACTTAGTCGNGAAGGTCGTGCGACTGGGGGCGACGGTGCTTAAACTGATAAGGACTTCCGGAGAGCAGTGCTGCACGTTATAACTTGCAACTGACGTTCAAGGTCAAACCTGTTTTCGGGTGTGGTAAAGGGCTCAGTTTGGGGAAATAATAAAACACGAATTTCATAATACAATTTATTTTACCGAGCGCTGCCACCGAGTTTGCCAGTAGTTTGTAAGCGTCGTTCTGGAGCAGTGCGTATTTAATAGTCGTGAACCTCCATTAACGTTCACAGAGCCATGAGGCGAGCACGTTGGCATAAGAGGAGGTATCTTTCAAGACCTGTTGTTCGGAATATAGGTTCGTTTGATTGTGATGTAATGAAGGATGATAATGTTTTCGTCAAGCAAGTGACAACTGCTGAAGAAAGTTTCGTCCTTGTGAGTTTCAGGTAAAGATTTGCTCTCCAGGGAATGACTGCACACAATGGATCTGGTATTCTCGAAGTTTGTTTCTACAGGCATGCACACAACAGTACAGTGACTGGTGTTAATTATCTTAGTCAAATAGATTCAAGAGACATTGTATGTTGGAAGACTTTTGCAATTATTGAACTTGTTGCTACTAATAATTCTGTTATTGGTATTTCTCCAAGTCCAGTTTTGTATTATCATCGTAAGTTTAGGTTTGAGCTCGGAGATGCTATGTTGGAAGCCTTTTATGAAAATGCGTTTTTAGTGAATGTTTATGTGCGCGTGTTCTCTCTTTTTGTAGTCCATAAGTATATGTTTGTGGCACTTGACCGACTATTATTATTATTATAAATGTCATTGCATATAATAATTCTTAGGATCTTATCCATCAAAGAGCCAGGTGGGATGTGCAATATCAGTCTTCAACAAGTTTGTCTTACTACGAGTTAGTCAAAAAAATTCCTCGAATGGGTGCTTCTTTTCTATAAAAATTCATGTTCGGTTATTGTGAACAAATATTTACTTAAATAATATGAGTATAAATTTCTATCTTATATAATCACAACAATAATGACATTAGTATTAAAATACTTTTAAATTGAGAAGAATGTATAATTGATATTGCAAAGTGTGACTGCGTAAGAAATGCTCTGAATTTTGTTTAAATTACAAATAATATGTCTAATAATAATATGGATTACACAGCAGGTTAAAAGCCACATCAAGTGGCAAAGATTTCTTTATGAAATGAGCGCTATCGTTCAGCTCGTACGCTCCAGTAGGAATGTCGATTTCCTTCGCGGTTCCCATATAACCGAGTACCGGAACTGGAATTTTTATTTCCCTCGACGTTCAATATGGAGTTGTAAGTTTGAAACTCAATGTGCCCCACACACCATTCTCCTTCCATTTCTATGAAAGAATAAAACTTACCCTCAGCTCGAAAGTTTGACCTCTTAGAATGATGAACACGGACACACTGATGAGATAGGAAAGGTTCGCGCAACTTTATATTCCTTGCTATTTAAATACATTTTTTTTAAAAATTAATCACAGCTCAAAGATAAACCACGAATTCTTAAAAATCGAAGACGCGAATTTTCGCAGTTCCACGTATTTGGGGACTGTTCCTTTCGTAATTGTAAATAAATTTGGTATTGTTACATGGACACCTGACCGGCGTATCTGAGTTCGTAAGGGATAGAGGTCTTAATAAAAATAGCAGGGCTTAATTAGATTTTTAATTTATTCACACCACTATTATTTACAGCATTAAATTATCTGTCTTCACTATATCTCTTTTTATTTCTCAGTGAGTACAATATTTAATGCTTATTTCAACTATAATTAACGCCCTTCCTAATGTATGTTCTGTTGTAGTCAATTAACTCATAGTCATCATTATCACACATTCAGTTTGTCTGTTGGCATCATCTGTAATGGCTTTCACTCACGAATCCAGTCCAATAGTCCAATCTGCCAGTAACAATATTCACTGCGCCGATGCTTGCAGTCGCAAATTTTCCTCCCGCTGGTCACCTATCACCACTCGTTTCACTTGCTCGTTGTCTATTGCTAAAACTCCAGCTATCCATACACTCATCAACAACAACAACCCAGAGGACCATCGCACTATTTATACTCCGCTGGCCTTAATCTGAAAATTTCAACGCACCCCGAGTAATGCTGCGCAGTAAACCACTAGACAATTCTTCAAATAATCACAGAAACTCAATATAACTAAGGCCAGCAGCGCGCGCCGCAAAAGGGATTATCGTGTCAGCTAGCTTTTTTTGTAACAGATATGCGGTACTGGGTTTATTGCTCGCATGTCATTCAAAACATCCTTTGTGACTTGCCACTGCTGCTATTATAAACTGTCCCGTCCTCCAGGCTGTTCGTTCCAAAGAGACACTGCAACACCCAGAACTTCGTAGAGTGCCACTTGGTCGATGTGGACAGTCTACGGCTTCGCCCGAGAGCCTGGACGACAAATCCGAAAGACCACATCAGTGATCTTCTTCAGAATGCTGCAAGGACATTTCCAACTTTTCTGTAGATTCGAGTACTCTTTTCGCCTCTGTGAGCACACCAGTTGTTCTTGAAATATCTCGTCTGAAATTATCCTACCATACCGGGTCTTCACCCTGTCACTATATGGACTAATTTATTCATTACTGGATAGAAAAGATGATGAAACTACAGAATTTCCTCTTGCATCTTCCATTAGACTACATCTACCAATCTGAAAAGTGCTGGCTCTTGTGGTGAGTGTCGCAGGGCTAGATCCTCGTCCGACGTACCCTGAAGTACTGGTAAGTCCTGTCGACTGCCTCACTCCCTTTCTCGAGTTCACGCAACTGGTTCTTTGCTCTACGAACCACTTCCTCCATGGGACCACTATCCTTAGAGCCACTACTGAAAGGGGCCATCCTATCACTGGCTACATGCCATGGGCTCCTTTCACTGCTATATGGCACAGTGTGCACAGGGCTTCTGGACAGCACTCGTAGGTCATTATGTGAATTTTACAACTACTTTGTGAGGTGCACAGCTTGCAGCATCAGCTCGTCGATACGGTTTCTCAGTTGTTGGGTATTCACACGAAGCTCACAAATTTCTTCAAGTAAGTTCTTGCATGCACTCATAGAAGCCCTTTGTTCATCTCGCCGCTGCTTCTGTTTCTGTTGCTGCTGTTGTGGGAAATATGTTCTCAGGGGCCCCAACAGTCCACATTACTGCCTCGTCTGAGTGCGGGGCGGCGAAGCTCTGCAGCATGTACCCTGGAAGCGATGTACCTCAAAGCCAACTACAAATCCTTCAGTGTCTTCTTCCTGCTGTCTTCGTCGTCTGTGGATTTTCTTGGGGTGACTCCGCAGTCCAAGGACTCCCACCTCTCGCTCTTGGTATTTTGCGGTGCCACAGGGAATTGAAAAAGTATTTCACAGGGCTTGCGAGCTTGGCGAGTGTGTGAAGGCTAAAACCAAAGCACTTGTCGAGTAATTAGTCAGAGGAAACTGACGAGTGCATGCATACTCTGTAGTTGTCCACCCTAGGCCACTCAGAGAGAGTTAGCCGGAGAAGCAAAAGTCCTTACCATCTCGGTGATGGTGAAGTTTGGAAAGAACACCAAACTGGGAGCTCGGCTGCCTGACACACCTTCGTGTGGTGCGGAAGGAACAATGACAACCGGGTGTAAGTCGGCCCAGGATCCCCTGGTGTGCCGCCAGAAGATGGAGGAGATGGCCCCTGTGAGGCGCCCTCCAAG
>NQII01021440.1:0-10993 GCA_002778355.1 Clitarchus hookeri | reverse complement strand
GCCCCGTTGCTCCCCCCTTCACGTGGTTTTGTAGCGTCCATCACCATATTCAACTTCCCCCATCTCTGCACGTGTTCCGGGGTGCTTGTCGTCCCCCCGGGTCATAAAACACATGGCCACTGCTCGTGTGGTCCGCAGCCGGCCTGGCGTCGTCCCTTGGTTCTGGCCTGGAAGTTTATTGTCCCGTTCTGCACGCACGTCCGCTAAAAGCTCTCATGGTTTATTGTGGTACAAGCCCGGGACAGACGCAGCTGGTGGTGGGATCTCGGTGTCCCTTGGGCAGCTGCAAAATGCAGCTGTGTCCGCGCCCTGGTGCCTTCCGTTGTCTCCGGATGTCGTCTGCATGTGCAGGAACAGTTGCACGTGCAGAAACCTTTGGTAGCGCGCCTTTGCAGCTGCGTGGCTCCCCTGGCGTCACTCTGCCGGCACGTCCACAAAACCCTTAATCCTTATTGCGGTCGCCCGCCTGCGAGCTTCGCCAGAACGTGTGTTCTGACAAATAAAATATAGGGACGCAGAATGCGTCAAACTGCTGTTGCAATCACGCTCGTATCCTGGTTTAATGTTTGAAGGTGTGATCAGGCAAGCCGTTCAGCTAAAGCCTGATCACATCATAACATCTCCCCCAATGTTCACTAGCGAGATGCCCTCATCTCGCCCTAGAGGGCGTGTGGATTATGTAGATGACTGGGAGTTGTGGGTTTCATGTTATGGCAGAAGGAATATGGATCGGGTTGAAGTCCTCTTCGCTACGGTAGGAAACATTTTTGAAAGGAATTATAGTAGACGGATAAGTTGGGTTTAAGGAACTGCCAATTGCTTTCGTGCAGTCCTCGGGCAAGGTGGGCCGATCAAACGCTGGGCTGTGTGTTTACAGTGGCCTTGCGGGCCTCGAACTTGCATTTCCACTGGGTGTGCACATTGTCTTCCACGCGAGAGCGGCAGATGCCCCGCGGCGGTTTGCGAACGCGACAGCCTTTCTTGAGTTTGTGAGTCCCTAAATACTACGTGGCGTGAATTTTTCATTACATTAATTCTTGTAAGGAATGAAGAAAAAAATTTTTATAATTAATCACAATGACAATAGAAAACAATATTTAAAAATTAAATTAATTTAAATTTGGTTAGTTAACTGCTCTCCCCTTTACAAAAATTATTGTGTTTTGTTTGTACAAAAAATACACTTGTTGAAAATAAATACATGTTAGAGCACTGACAAAAATTGTGATGTGATACAAGATTGTTACATACTAAAATGGTACGTGACGTCACGGTGGTAGGATACTGATGGGATTGTATCGAAACCTAGAATATTATTTAATTAATAATTGGCACTTCCATAAAATTAAAAAAAAAAGAAATGTTGCAGCCGCTTTTCTACTACGTTTCAATACTTAAAGAGGGAAACGGAAAGGATACTTATAGTAACATATACACAAGTAGTATAAATAAATAACAAAACAAAATGTTGAAGTAATAAATGCTACTTATTATACAATCAATATGTGTCAATAACAGACATGCGGCAAGAATCGAGATTCTGTATGTCCACGTGGCTTTTCTGTTTATCACCAAGGTTTATTATTTTTAATTTCATTTCGTCAGTGCTGGAAGTTTTGTTATGTCTATATTTTATTACTACAATCAAATGTGGCGAGAAACATGCAAGGAAATATATTTCTGCTTAGTTTATCTTCGTCAAGTATCAATCAGATGCGTTGACAGTAAATAAAAAAATGCTTGTGTTACATTACAAAGAGGAGAGAGGTACTCTGACTAAAACCATAGACGCTGCCGTGATTATAATCGTTATAATTGCGGAAATAACATATAAATGTACACCGATGAGCCATTACATTACGACCATCTTCTTAATACAGCGTAGGAAAACCTTAAGTCTACAGAACTGCCACCACTCAACGAGGCATCGATGCAACGAGGTGGCGGAAAGTATCCTGGGGTATCTGATGCCACAAGCGCAACAGCAGGTCCTCCAGTTGGTCTACAGTGAGGAGCGGTGGCGATGGAGCACGAACCCGCTTCTACAAGTCGAACTACGAATGTTCTATACCCGGGCATTAATGCAAATTCACTGTCGTGTTTCTCGAACCATGGTCATTCACAATCATGGCTGTGTGGCATGGCCAATTGTCCTTTTGGATGAGGCCATTGCCAGCCGGGAACACTGCTGATATCAACGGATTAACTTGGTCCCCAATAACGTTTAGATACTGGAAATCTATCAGGGATTGGTGTACCAGGATAATGGGCCCCAATGTTCCCCAATAAAACATCGTCCAGACCATCAGACCTCCTCCTCCGGCCTGTTTCCGCCCAACAGTGCATACAGGTGTAATAACCTCCAACGGTAGGTAATCAGATTATAAGCGCTCGGACGTTGATGTGGTGGACCAGGAATCGGCATTCGTCGAATCAGGTGACTACTTTCTAATCATCCACAGTCCAGTGCCGATGATCTTGTGCCCACCTCAAGCGTTGCTGTCTATGACGCGCAGTCATCATAGGGGTACGAGTGGACTCCACAGTACCATTCGCAGCATTGTTCACCAACCATGTTCTGTGGAACATTGTCCTGGTCTCCACTGTTGTACCTCTGTGCGGTTTCTCGAACTGTAGCCCTGTGGTCGCTCCGAACAATGAGCGACAACCTCCGTTTCACCCGGGCATCAATGCGCCGGGGTCGACGCAAGGATGAACGACTTGTCATTGTTTCCTCATTCGTGCACCACTTTTGATACGTGCTCACGATAGCGGCGTGAGAGCAACCAACACGACGGCCGTTCCAGATGCTGGTAGCAAGGCACCGTGTCATCACAATCTGACCTTTGTCAAACTCGGATAGATCGATCACTTTTCCCATTCTGACGCCTCAGACACCACTAACCGGGAGCCTGTGGACCAGCCCTATATGTACCATGCTGCCAGCGTGTCATGTGTAACCCTCCGCGCGAAAAAAAATGTTCCCCGGTCGCGGTGATCATAATGCAATGGGTCATCGGTGTACTGTACGAGTATAGTGTCATATTGCTAGCGTTCATAATGCAAGCAACGACGAAATTGTTCTACGAAACAGTTGTGTCTACGGTTTAGTCCCAGAACTTTTAATTTACACAATAATAGGTGTAAGTGACTCTAATCGTAGCTGGCATATGAGACTACCAGTAGAATATAAAAGGGGACCTTGAAGCATTGGCATCTGGCGTCGGAGATCAGAGCGGTTCATGCTGTCATTCCGGTCCCCCAGCGGCTATTTTGCTCTAAAATTTTCCTTTTCTCCCTCAAAATCGACTAAATTTCCCTCAAAATTTCTTTTTTTCCCACAAAATTTCCCCTTTTCCATAGAAATTTCCGTTTTTCTGTCAAAAAGCACCGATCCTCCCAACTGCAAAAAAGGCAATTTTCAACCCATCAGACAGTTTTGGGGGGATCGTTTTCGAGGGCAGAGCAGTGGCGGCCATATTGGTTTTATAGGCATAGAGTATTCGAAATCGACACAAGGTGTCCAGGGTCCGGAGTCAGACCTAACAATCAGCCATCTTGGTTCTACCAGCCATCTTGTCCTCCATATTGGATCCAGGTAAATTTGACCTTTGACCTCGACCCTAATGACCTTTGACCTTGAACCCAAAAATTACCCACAAAATTCCACAAATTCCAAAAAAATCCCAAATAATTATAAAAATTATTTAAAAATTTATTTTTTAAAAGTTATGAAATGAAAAATTTTAATGTTTGGGTTGAGAGAGGACGAGGGACTGAAACCGATGTTATGATGTCACCAAATTGACACCATCTTATTATGTCACCAAATTACCATGTTGAACCCAGGTGACCTTGACTCTATAACCATAACCTTAAATAATCTTGAAAACAAAAATTCAAGAAAAATGGTAAAAACTGAATAAATTCATAAAAGTCAGATTACATTACTGACTATAACCTCCATCTTGGATCCAGGTGACCTTACCTTTGACCTTAACCAGGTTAAATTTGACCTCAACAACAGAAAATCATCAAAAATCCCAAAAATTGTCTAAGAAATGATAAAAAATTTACAAAAAATATTATTATAAATTATTTTTTTTTAAANAATTTACAAAAAATATTATTATAAATTATTTTTTTTTAAATTGTTTTTAAAAGCTTACATTTTTGGAGGTATGCCACAGCACCACGTCCAGCAAATGACTAAACTCCTTCCAATCAATCACATTGTATTAACATTCTTCTCCCCCACTCACTCACCTTTACTCATTCTGACGAATGCACTCCACCTGCCATATTGTTTTTTCTTTGGTCATTTGTTTACATTTTCAGAACCTATGTGGCACTGATCACTCCAACCAACATGTTAGGTCTGGATGACCTCACCTTAACCTCACATCTTTGACCTTGACCCCATACCCATGGCCTTGGATAACCTTGAACCCAAAAATTAATTATAAATTCTTTTTAAAAATCTGAAAACATTGAAAAATAAAAACATTAATTAAAGACTTGTTTGTTATCAATCGTTTTATCAGTCTCGCTATATTTCTATCTATCAGCACTGCATACACCACAATCAGCTCCACATGCTCCACACGCACCACATGCTCCACAATCGCTCAATATGCTCCACAATCGCTCCACATGCTCCACAGTTGCTCCACGTGCTCCACAATCTATCCACATGCTCCACAATCACTCCACATGCTCCAAAATCGCTCCACATGCTCCAAAATCGCTCCACATGCTCCACAATCGCTCCATAATCGTTTTACATGCTCCACAATTGCTCCATCTGCTCCACATGGACCACAATCAGCACCACACGCACCAAAATCAACACTACAATCAGCACAGCAATATTTCCCTCAATCTTTCAATCTTTCCATCAATTTTTCAATCTTTCCATCAATATTCCGCAATCTTTGACAATCTTTCCGTCATTCTTTTGCAATCTTTCCAATAATCTTTCAATATTTGCATCAATATTTCACATTCTTTCCATCCGTCTTTCAATCTTTCCATAGATCTTGCACCATTTACTTCTATCTTTCGCAATATTTACATAATTATTTCGCAATATTTCCATCAATATTTCGCAATAATTCTGTCAATCATCAATCCATATTCAATCCATGGGTTTGTCGACTGTCTCTATCCATATATATATAAACGATTCACCAACTGTCTCCAAATCTGTACATGTTGACGGAATTAATGTTTGGTATGCAGTCAACTATCCATGACTTTTTGTACGAAAAGTCTTCATAAATATTTTGTATGTGGATCTTTACCTTAATAGCTGAGTGCTCATAGCACCACTTTACAGTTGTGAGGGATGATAGGGTACGACATACAATAGAAAAAACAGTTTTTTTATAATGATAATTGATTATTATTTTGTAATTAAAATTTCAGAATAAGGCAGTTCATCACACCATGTGATATAACCTCTCCACTTGAGATATCTAATGATTGAAGATATTTCAATAATGCGTGAGAGATCCCCACTTAATACCAGAGTATATCATCAAGTTTATTCGAGTCTTCGGGAAATATGTAACGAGCGTTCTTGACATCTTATACCTTCTTCATTTCGTTTGTTGCAGCAAATGTGGTGGAGGGGTGAGTCAGTACACCGAGAAAATCGTCATCGTCTTCATCAACACTGTCGTCCTAGTCATGATCATCAATGCGATCTTCATGATCATCTTCACCTCCTGTTTTGTATTCTGTATTAAATTTGCTTTTCTTTGTAGCAGGAGTCGTATGCTCATCAGTATTAAGAGACGACATCCCTACTGCACTCATTCAGTCTTGAGAATTATGTGTCTCGTCACAATCGTCTGGAATCAGTCAGTACCCATCGATGTATCAGGAAGTGTGAACGGCATCACTTGTTGGCTCTAAAAATACGAATTGTTACAGTTCTTGATGATGTTCTTCAATGCACCACCTTGCATAAAATGTGTGTGACCGTTGTCGTAATTCTCCCTCGTGCGAAAAGGACTCTTCGTACAGGTGATTCTTTCATGTGGACTAGCATTTTGACTGAAGGTAACAACTCGATTGCAGAATCGACACAGTCGGCAATCAGGCAGCGATGATGCAGGTCGCGGCTCCATGTTCGATGAGGTCAAAGTAAGACCTTCGTATTCACAATTCATATTCACTGTATAGGGAGAGAATGCTTCCAAATCGATATTCACCTCACGGTATCAGAACTTCAACTGCCATTTTTTTTCTATAAAGGTGCTGTTAGTTTTACAGTAAAGAGCTTAGCTTGTGCCCACAAAAGAACTTTCACCAAAAAATTTATATGTAAAAAATATGGGAGCACGCTGAGAAAACCCACACTCTTGTTTTCTCTCTCTCTCTTTCTCTATGCCGTGAAACTCAAAGTGAATCATCGCGCATCTAAAGTGATTGCCTCTTTATCTCGCATCGCGGCAAATATTAACACTGATCGGCAAGTAATAACCATGTTTTCCATCACCACTCCCTCCCCCCTTCCACTCACACCCTTGCCATCAGCTCGGCTCTCTGATTAGCGCGATGACAGGCCAATCAAGCACAACTGCGGGCACGCTCCTATTTGTTCTGTGCTCTGGTGGGACCGGCGCAATCCGATATTCAGGCCGTGCGTGTGTGCCCGTCTCCCAGAATTGCGTTTACTACCCGTCTGCATACATGATTCCGCACACATTCCCTTTGTATTACACCACTTCCCGGGTGCAAGAGGAGGGGTGATCATATTTTCTGCTGACCTGCGGATATGCTTGCGTAATTTGTGTTTGTACTTGGTGATTCTTTTAAGTTTAATGTTTAAAAAATTCGATACACTTATGGATCATTGGAGGAAATCAGAAATTGGATTACCCTCGCTTGCACTAAAATTCTCAAGGGACGAAACGGTGAATAAACGATTCCACTTGTTGCCAATTTTGGTGCCTGTTACTTGAATGATCAATCACAACAAAGGCATTCAGTCGCATGTTAATGACACTAGCTTTGTAGAGCGGAGAGATCAAGGTGTTCAAATCCGACGATGGATGAAGTGAGGTGAGTATGGAGCAGTGAGTATGGTAATCGAACCCAATTCGCCTAGGTGAGAGGCGAACAATCTAAACACTAAACCACTGTGGCCCCCTAAATAGCTTAGGAACAAAATAAATAAATACTTATTTTTAATTAGTTGAAGGATTACCAACATGTTTTAACAACATTTTTTCTAATAAAAATTTTAAACAAGTACGAAACTAAACTTATTGAATTTGGCCACCGATAACTGTTAGAGCTGCACGAAATTGGTAGCAGCCTACACCCCTCAGTTTTTTATATACTTGAGCCACTATTGTTTATTCATTGGCCACTGCTATGGTGCGAAAATTTTGTTTATTCAACTTCTTGCACCCTATACAGTCACACTGTTGATACCTGTTTCTCACTTGCTAAATAGTTGAACGTGTCTAAACCACTGTGGTCTAAAAATGGAATAATAAAATAAAGGCTGTTCGCGGTAAAGTTAGCACTTTAGAAATCAACCTTTTGAAAAATGACACTGCCCATACCTGCATATATTTTAACGGACACAAAATATCTGGCATGCGCTCAGTAAAATTGGTAACAACGGAGGGAAAATAGTCCCATGTCTTAACGTTGAATAAAAAGTGTTAGTAAAACATTTGTTGATAGAGAACTTTTCACTTTCTTTCTTCTTCTTTAAAATTGTTAAGTGTAAGAATTATGAAATTTGTAAAAATTTACATTTATAATCATTTGACAGAGTTACTTAACCGACGCATGAATAATATGACCAGGCCCATTACAATGTTAAATTTATATATGGCGGAAAGATACAATGTAATCCGAGAAATAGATCGGAAGCAGGTCTTTCAGATGTGCTCAGTTTACCGTGAACAAATTATACCTATATTTACTTGAAGTCTAGCCTACCAACGAAGCTAATTTAACTGGGTACACGGAAGTGAAAATGCGTTGCCCATCTCACAGTTATCACTACTTACTGTTCGTGTATTAACCTAAACTTTCATATCTACATTAAAAAACTCTTTCAAGTTGATTAGGTATTATGTCGAAGTCCTAGCACCACTGTAGTGTCATTTTATTCTTGCGGTAGTAAATAGCTGGAAATAACGAAAAAGTTACTAAAATAGTTTCTTGTTTGATTGCACAGAAAATTACTAATTAATATTAACACGGAACAGATGTTTTAATTGTTTTTTATCGATGCATTTTAACACACTCGCGTTGTGCTACGTGACGGTATTATCAGTGACATGTTTTCTACATCTTATACACGAATATATATATATATATATATATATATATATATACATAGTCTGTATTTAAAGGGAGGGTGGTTGTCAGATAAATGATATAAGTTAACACTGTCTCTTCTAGAGTTTTGCGATCGTCAGTGACGGTGATTGATAAGACGTCACTCTAATGTTTCTAACTGAATGAAACAGCATGAGAAATAATTTCTACTCACAGAGTCGGAGTGACAAGTTCTTCGAAGCTCAATTTAACGATAAAGAAGTCACGTCGTGCTTAACTTAGATCCTTAACCATGTGACGTAAACCCCGCACTGCTTTCAAGCGTTATTCACTTTCACTGGCCAGATTCTTAGCCGGGATATAAATAACTTTACATACGTATTTATATATAATTTTTAACATATAATACACCGTAATACAATTTATGAAGCTTCGCGTTCATGAAGGGTGGAGGCCACGTCTGTGATGGTTCGAGCCTTACTCGTATTATGCAAGAACTTTGCCGAATCGAAAAGAAAGTGCTATGGCGTACAATACAATCTCAATGTCTGTCGCTTTTGGCCTTTGAATGGTTAATGTGAGAACAGTCGAAGAGTTTTTCGATAATAAACATATTGCGTAAGCCACAGGTGAGTAGCTGGAAGTAAAATGATCATTAATGTAAATATTACGTTTACATTACAAAATGTTAAATTATTAAATATGTCGTAAATAAAAAGGTATTATGCGGATTTTAAATACTCCGCTTTACGCAGTTAAGCTAATCGTAGAGTGGATTATTAAAAAAATGGAAATTTACACTTAAAAATGGACACGTCTGTGCATTACCTGGAGCTGTAATTGAGATACCTTCTCATCGTGGGCTGCCGTTTTAAGAGACTGGGCTAACATTGGTGAGTGTCAGTTATTACAACATAAAAGGAACATTTTTACATTTCTTAAACAGAAAAAAATGCAATGCACCTTGAAAACAAGTTAGAATTATTTATGATTTGTGTCTAGAACTCGGCTATACATAAGGATATAAAACGCGTTCCAAAGAACCCTGATAAATTCCAGCAATATATTCATTACGAGAATATTGTATGCGCCGTTTCCTCTTAAAGTATGGATTTAGGAGGTTAGGTGTTATTAATAACCCAGTATAAATGTTTTAATACAAAAATATAACGGACAACTTTCGATCAAGCAACCAATTGTTGTATTTTGGCCAATTTAGACGTGCTTAGTAATACGTCGTGTACGCTTAGCGTGTTGTGTAACGACAGCAGATGTGAATACAGGATGTTCGTAAACTCATGGCTCAAACGCAACACATTTTCTTTGGAATAATAGTAACACGAAAGCTCTGCACAGTTATGCCCGGAAATGTATTTTTATATCAAATAATTGTGTTCAACATTGCGGCGTACGTCACCTGAAAAACCAAGCTGTTCGATCATGCATGCAAGACAAGTTGATAGGAAGCAGGCACGCGACGCTGCATATGCAATAATTTAGTGTCGTGCGCCTACTTCGTATGCAACTTATCTAACACGCATGGTCGTACCGCCTTGTTCTCCGGGCGTTGACCGCCTAAAATTTGACGAGAATTAGGACCTATTATATATAAATACGTTTCCGAATGTAAGTGTATACAGCTTGTGTGTCACTGTTGGTCCAAATAAACTATGCCTGGAGTTTGGGAACTGAGTTTATGAACACCGTGTATATGGTGGCAAGTCACTATTGCATTAATGAAGGAAGATAAAATTGCCAGCCACGATTTCTGAACTGCATTATTTCCATTATACAAAACAACACACTCAGAGCTGGTGCTTAATCGCGAGTAGCTTATAACATTTTGTAATAAAAACTTTTTGAAATTCTTCTTTTACGGTGGCCACGGTGACTGAGCGGTTAGACTGCTCGCCTCCAACCATGGCGAACCGGGTTCAATCCCCGACCGGGTCACTCCGAATTTTTGCAAGTGGGAATCGTGCCGGACGATGCCGCTGGTCGGCGGGTTTTTTCGGGGATCTCCCATTTCCTCCGCCCTTGCATCATTCTCACCTCTTTTCATCCTCTTCGGCTGCCAACAGATCGTTGTTAAGAGCTGCCCAAATCTCTCAACTCAGCACAACTCTATTCTATTTTTATGGGCTCAGTCGGTTAACATTTACTTTAAGGAGAAAATTGTACATATATGTTTGTTATATGTTTTCGTATGGAATAGCCTGCGGTAATTTGTCAGTGATGCTCGAAAACATATTGTTTGCCTGTCATCCATGAGACTCTACATATAGAGCGGTGACGGAGTAACAGAGACGGGTAAACGAGAGAAGTCTGGCCAGCGGCAAGGTCCGCTACGTATCTAACATGCGAATCGAACCCGGAGACTAGTGCACTTAGCTAATGGCATTAATACGACCCCAGACTTGAGCCGCAGAGGCCTTTCGGTGTTGAAAGGAAGTTCTGGTTTTGTTGGGTGAATGTTGGCGACACTGCGTGTCTGGCGCGGAGACATAACGCGGCACTTAAGGGCGTTGGCTACGGAAAAATGTGTTATTTTATATTTGAGCCATATATTGTTCATTTTGTAGGCATTATCTGTGACTACCTTATCTTCGGAGACAATATTCTTAGACTGCGTGGTTTTTGTAAAATCACATGCCAAAGTCAAAATTTTACTGTTTTTGTAATG
>NQII01021436.1:0-10378 GCA_002778355.1 Clitarchus hookeri | reverse complement strand
TAACAGTTGAATGTCGTTGGATGCGATCGCTGCATACTATAAATAGAACATTCTAAAGATACATCAAATATATTAACTATTTCTTATACGCAGTTTACATTATAAATTTGTCACATATAAGCGATTAACAAAATTTACTTCCTAATTTAACGAATAAGTGAGTTGCGAAAAATTATTTTTAATATTCTTTGTCAGACATTAAAACTAAAAATTTAATGAAATTTTTTTTTCAATTTAAATGGGTGATTGGAAGGATTTTATAATATTATATATTAAAATAATCCGAGAATATGAAAAACTATTTTCCGGGTGACCAGTGATTGCGGTGTGCACTCAAGTAATGAGGTCATAATACGTGGTTAAAGATGCGCACATATTTGAAAAGAAAAACAATAAAACGCAGTAGCAAATGGCAAAAAAAACTTCTACAGGAACTGCAAATACAAAAAAAACATGCTCCTAGTTAATTATGTGCTTAATGACAAGGCCTACAAATATATTAATATTAGACAACACAAACTTACCATCACATCAGTCTAGTTAGATGATTGCACTGCGGTATTGAATTCCCCTCTTAATGTTCAAATGTGGTAATCTAATAAATAACTATATCACTACATGGTGTTTCCGATTCAAATTTAAAGATTTGCTGTAATTTTGTTAAGAAATTAATTGGTTTTTGTTAGGGTTTTATATATTTCCCTGACTTGGAATTCACTCACGTTTGACATGGAATTTACGCAGAGTATAGTCTTAAACCAATAGTTAGTTTATCGTTGAGTTTTTAGGGTATATATATATATATATATATATGTAACGCAATATTATAGTGCTTCGGCTAAAATATAATACACCATTTTGGGCATAAAAGTAAGTTAATAACCATCCTGAGTAATCGCTTACTATATCTTGAGGGGAAAAAATAATAACGATTTTTCTTATTAAAGTTTAAATAAGGCTTTATTAAGGTAACAAATCCAAACCTGGTTTACAGTTTTGTAACGGTAGAATTGAACTGGAATCTTATTGTCTGCTTCAAGTTGTTTGACCACTGAATTCACGTTCTTTACTATGAAACACTAGGAGAGTAATATTAACTCGCCCTTGCCGTTTATTGTACAATAAGTGCCAGCTGCTTCTTGGAAGTTGGACAAGACAATTATTTTTGCAATAACGGCTTTCACTGCATACTCGTACAACCACGTAGATATTAAACTCTCTACGTCTGAATAAGTCTTTTGAATAAGTAACTGTTAGTAGTCATTCTATATTCCATCTTTGTTGAATTATCCGTTCATAATTAGTGACATAGGCCAATAGTATGTAACGTAAATGAACAGAAATCACCTTGAAACATTACAATCCGTGTTACTGAAATAATTAGAAAGTTTAATTTTATCATTCACTTTCTCAAATTTTAACGAATACGTGTTCTAGTTAATAATCTGGATTAATAATACCTGATTCTGATTTGGGATGTGTAACTATAACTTCCTGATAATCATTGGCAATAAAATATTTAACCATTTGGAAAACCAATATTCAATATCTAATTACATCATGTATTTAGTGTGACCTAAATACAAAATAGCAAGANATAGCAAGGTACAGAAAGAAATACAAAATTACAGATTAAATTCACATCAACTCTGTCATTAGAAAATAAAATTTAATTACAATTTACAGATTTATAAATCCAATAAAATATGAAAGCTGTTAAGCGGCACAGCAAGAATGTGTTAACGAAGATAATTGTTAAACATTACTAGCAAGTTAATCCAATTTGTGTGTCAATATTTCATAAAACACACAATTGATATTATTTGTACCCACATAAATTACAGAAATTTGTTAAATTTCCTTATTTTTGTATTATTTTACGTAATACAAATTTGACAAAAATACTGGAGAATTTTTACAAATAAACTATGAAGTATTCTACAAGAGCATTCGTGTTATACATAATTTAACATACACAACGGTCTAAAAAAACAAATCAATAAATTTTTTAGGAATGTACTTCAACAAATCTAATAATTTTGGTAGTAACAAGTAACATTAAGAATAAAGGTTTTATTTTTTATACAATAAAGCACAAGATTGCTGATATAAATATATATGAACGCTTTATTCACACTTGCTTAATTTAAACACATGGAATAATTATTATTAACGGCCGTTTACAGTAATGTGAGCACTTCTGAAATCAACCTTTGAAAAATGTCACTGCTTTGTTGCCCATATTTTAAAGGTGTTGCGCCCAGTAAAGTTTGATACGACGTAGAGTAGGTATTTCTATGTGTTAACTTTAAATTAAAGGTGTTAAGTTTAATAAATGAGAATACAAAGATATTTTATTATACTATTTGTTTCTTATTGCATATAAGTGTAATAATAAAAAAATTTGTAAAATAACAATTTTTCTAATAATGTTACATTTCCTGTTGTCTGATTCACGAATAAAGTGATGAGGCCTATGGTAAGGTTAATTGTACATATAGTGGAAGAATACACAACTTGCTTACAAATAGATCTTAAGCGAGGCTTTATAAAGTGTGTTCATTTTACGTTGAACATCCTATACCATTAATACACTATGTTAAAATACAGTGGTATCGACAATATTTATGAATAAAGTAATCAACAGTTTATGTAGCCCCTGAATTATAAATTCAAATTTGAAAATAATAAAACTAACCACGCTTAAAATAACATATAGGCTCTTCACGGTAGAGTGCGCACTTTTGAGGATCTAGTTACTGTTTCCTTTAAGCCATTTTTAAACCTGTATTAACCTGTTTCAAATAAAGATTGCTAAATAAGTAATAAACACAGTGTGCATATTCCACCGCACTACGAAGTTAACGTGTAAGGCTAAAATAAACTATATTTATTGACTACTATTCCAAATGAGACGGCTTTCTAAAAAGTGCTCACTTTACCGCGAATAGCATATAAATATAAAACACTCTGGGCCACATTACTTTATACAAACAAGCAAGGCTTAACAGTATCATATTTGAGAGAAAATATTTTTTGAAGTTACATTTTTCATTTTTTAACTGGCTTCAAAAACACCAGCTGACTCCAGTTTACTTATTAAGCGTTTATTCATGTTTTCATGCGCTGCTAAAAAAATTAAGGAATGAACCACAAACAGACAAGGTTTTTGCATTATCATATTTACTTATGAAGTGCACTTCAGTTGAACAACAAAGCAAATACAAACAGAAAAAAAATATCTTGAACGAGTTTTTTTTCTTCAATAAACGAAACCACAACAACCCCGATAAACCCATTCGAATTACATCGCCAGTGCTATATCTTTAAGTTGAAAATGATCTGGAGTACATTGAAATTACGAAAAGCAGTCAATCGTCATCAGTGATAAAACTATCACTTGAAGTATTACCTTTTAATTGCTATTCGAAATATATCAACAACGGACAAAGCATACCGAAGAAATAAGTTCACCCCTGACCTAAAAACTACAGAGAATCAGGTATTAATCTGCAAGGATTATTTGAATAACTAATTCCGCTAATTTTCTAGTACTTCCCTCCCAGTGTAGAGAATTACATTTAG
Source organism: Clitarchus hookeri (assembly GCA_002778355.1). Classification (NCBI taxonomy): domain Eukaryota; kingdom Metazoa; phylum Arthropoda; class Insecta; order Phasmatodea; family Phasmatidae; genus Clitarchus; species Clitarchus hookeri. The sequence continues at coordinate 6,793 of NQII01021436.1, read as the reverse complement.
GAAAGTACGTGAAGCTCGTCCAATTGCTTTCATTCAAACCTGAAGACGGCGACAGCAACAACTCTGAAATGTTGAGAGAATTAAGCAGGATCGTGAAATTATTCTCTCAAAACAAACAATTATGTCTCCCATATTGATAAACTGTTTCGGCAAAAGTAAATTCATTTTTTAGAAGACGCCAAATGTAGATACAAAATAATTTTGTCATAGGAACACATTTTGAAATAGTTTCTCGTAAACTTTGCTAGCAATTAAAAAATTTGTTGAGTTGAAAATGTCGAAATACTTTAAACAATTCTATATAACTTTAGAACTCCCTATCTCTTCAGTGTATTAACTTCCATAATTGTAGTTTTATATACAATAAACTTTTACACAGAACTTGATTATCAATAGATGCGAAATACGCACCATCTCCCATCAGTGGCGCGGAGAGGACTATCTTAATGCGCAAAACTGTTAGCCTTCCAGGCGTCCGTAATAGCAAAACCAATTACTTAGTTCTGGTTATCTATCATTGTGATATGATTCAGACACTCTCTGAAGAGAGTTCCTTCTTTGAAAAGGTCATAAATTTTCCTGATTTTTGTTGATGACAAAAATAAATGAAACAGACTAGCAGAAAAAGCTGGTTCTAAAACTCGGTCGATGATCGTGAAAGACGTCAAATGAATTACGCTAATTGGAATTGCAATTTTCCCACCAAGAAATAACTGCGGCATTCAAAATAAGTGTTATTGTTGGGATGGATTGTTTCTCAAGCTGGGGCTCACCATTCTCCAGAGCCTTAGACAGTGTGTCAGGAGCCCGCCTATGGCTTTAAGTTTCATCTTCATTAATCACTCTCTATACATTACACTCTGATGAATATTAGAATATTGAACTTTTAACATTAAAATACCACTATGACTGTATAGCGCATAGTTTGTGAGATTAGAATCAAACAAAATTAAAAGTTAAATAAATGCAACGATAAGAAAAATAAAAAAGGTTACTTTAATTTTAAAATATCTCTTAGTACTTGGTTTTGTTTTATTTTTAGACCTGTTTTCGACACATTTGATTTAGTTTTCACATCAAATGCATAAAGATAGTTTTCAAGAACTTGTAAATTCTTAAATTTTTTTTTGTGGTAATCTTTGTATAAAATTCGAGATAGCAGATGCAAGAATTCACGAAGGGGATTCGAACTTGTAGATCAACCGTTAACAATACCGTCTATTCTAAATTTATCTGTAGACTGGCACTATCAAAATCATCACTTTTGAATTTATTTTGTAAAAATTCGTGTGTAGATAACTCAGTTAACTGGTAATGAATTTGTGAACTCAGCTCTATTTTCTGCGTACCTCAAACAGAAAATGTTTTGAGAATTTAATTAAAACCATTAGTTCCTTCAGAAAAATGTCATTATTTATTTACTTCCATTAGATAAAAATTGAACGGATACTAACTTCGATGTTGTTCTAATGTCTAGGAAGCATGTTTACTGTTAAACAACATCAGTAGATTGTAAAGTCAGTGCAAAATTTCCGAAGTTTTCCTCCTTAAATAATGATACCAAAATTTGTAAGTTTCACAGATTTTTTTTATTTTTTATTTTTTTCTGTCCAAAGGGAAGTTCTCTTCCAACCCTGTTAAACGGTCAGATTTAGTCTATTCAAGTGGGTAAAATAATCATCCAATTATCGATGTTGAGACAACCTTTATTTTTGTGAGTTGTAGCAATTCAGCAAGGTTGGGGCTTGGCTGGAAACCGAAATAACAACCGCTCTGACATAAGTGCGAAAACCCGGAAATTTTTGATTGGCGCTCGCTGCTTGCCATCCCGCACGAGTGAGAGGAAGTGAATAACATGAGTTATACGAAAGCGGCGGCAGAAGTTCAAAGGATGGTTTTGACTGAACAGGCGAGCGATAGGACGGTGGCTGCGCAACTGTTCCAGAAAACGAGGCGACTCGATAATCCTTTTTGCGGCGCGCGCAGCTGACCCTTTATTTATGTGTTTATTTAAGGAATGTGCAGCGTGAATCGGGGTGCGTTGAACTTTCCAGATGGCCAGGGCGAAGGCTATATAAATGCGACAGGCCTCTGAGCCGAGTAGTTGATGAGAGAATGAGAGGCTCATTTCCGTGCGATAGAGGAAGGCCATCAAGGGAAGTGACTAGAGGTAGATAAATCTGCGATAAACCTATAGCAGGTCGCATCTGGCTGACGCTGACTAACTCATATTTCTCAATATATCACACAGAAGTGGCGTCGACGTAACAATTACTTTTCCCTGAACCGCTTGGATTGCCGATAACGTTCTAGATGGCACCTACCTCAAGTATAAATACCACATGCGGGCCTCTGAGGAGGGAGTGATTAAGAGCCGAGAGTTTGGAGTCTCGTGCGGCCTTAAGCGACAGTTGGGCGATTCCGGAGCGTCTAGGGACGACAGAAACGATCTACGAGAAAGAGTCTGTGTTCTTGTGAGCAGTAAAGAGTGGGACTGATCTGCGGGACTTTGGACTGTATACGTGAGTGAAAATACATTCGGGTCGATGTAAATAGACAGTTTTAACTAAACATATGGAAATTATTAGAGCTCTTCAAGTGGTATTAGTAAGCGTATAGACTTTGATAAAGACTTTAATTAAAATGGAGATTGTAATTAAATATTTCGCTCAATAAGAATAATAAGAGAATAGGATGCTCAGAGTTGTAAATAACAGATGATTTACTATTTGCACCATTAAGAATAAATATCATTATTTTATTAAATTCTTAAATTTTTAAAAAGACTTCCATCCCTAACAAACTCTTTTTCACATCTTTGCTTAATACAATCAAAGGCGACGATATTATCAAACTTTTTTTTTTAACCATATTCAAGATTTATGATTTTATCTCGACTGAAATGATTTATGTAGTCTGTACAAAAAACTTAACGATGGTAAAAAAAGTGTTTCATTAGTAGCTTTACAAAAGACAGAGAAGTAGGAAAAATTAAAAATTTCACTTCAGGCAAAACCAATGAAGCTAGGAGGATAAGTTAAGATTTTCCACACATAATATTAATTGAATTCAAATTGTAGTCAAAAGCACCCCTTTAGAATATGGTTAAATATTCGCCAGAGGGGCGCAACTGAGTTCGTGAAGGATCGAAGTCCTAATAAAAATTAAAAAGAATAAAATCTGATATATATTCCATTCACACATCTATTATTTACAGTATTAAATTATCTGTCTCCACTATTACTATTTTAGTTAACAGTGGTCACAATATTTGATGCCTATTTCTAATAAAATTAATGTCTTTAATTGTCTCTTTTTGGTTACAGTCAATTAACTCATACTCATCATTAACACATATTTAGTCTATATGTTTCCAACATTTGTATTGTCTGTCACTCACGCATCTAGTCCAATTCTACATAAAGCCAGCCGCACTCTTCACTGCTTGATACTCGCAGTCGCAGATTTTCCTTCCGTTGGTCACTTCTCTCGCAGCTCGTCTGCTATCGCTTGGAACTCAGTCACTCATTCACTCATCAACTATTCAGTTCGGAGGCCTATAACACTTATATAGCATTCGCCCTGACCATGTGGAAGGTTCAACGCACCCAGAATCATGCTGAGAGAACGAGGTTGGCAATCCAGAGCATTCTTTGTATAGAAACAGAGATGAATACAACCAGTGTGAAGTTCTCGTCGCAAAAAGGATTATCATGTCGGCTCGCTTTGTGTAACAGATATGCGGCCACCGGCCTATCGCTCCCTTGTTCATTCAAAATAATCATTTCACATGTTGCCACTGTTATCATATAACTGCTGTTCTTCACTACCACTCGCTCGCTATGTTTTTATTTGCCAGTAGTTAGATATGAATTTAATAACAACTATTTTTAATAAAATGAAATTCATTTTTATAAACAGAAATAATTGCTGTTATAGTACTCATTCAAAATATATAATCATAATGCTTCCTCTCTTTATGCTCTTTATCGAAAAATATTTACATTTATCTACAACGTCATCGGTGAAACCATGTAGTGAATATTTCATGGACACCACTAGAAACTTCTGCATGAATAGAGTTCTTGATGTCGATGACTTGACTTCCATGTGATTTGAAATTTTCCAAATCTCAGTACTTCCAAATAATAATTACGGGTTATATATGTATATATATACATATACAAAATACTGAGAGTGATAAACACTAAACAAGTAAGTGTTATTGGATGCGATCTCTGCATACCATATATCAAACACTGGAAAGACACATATGGGTGGTTAACAAAATGTACTTCCTAACTTAACGAATAAGTGAGTTCCTTTTATTTTTTAATAAGATTTTTTTTTATACATTTAAACCTAAACTTTTATGCAATTGTTATTTTCATTTTAAACGGGAGTTTGGAAAGATTTTAAGAAATGTTATATTTTAGGAGTCTGTGTATATGAAAAACAGCTTTACTAGGGGTAGTCCCTGATTGTGGTATGCGAGTAAAGCGGCGATAATACGTAATAAAAGATGCATACATATATGAAAGAAAAAAAAACGAAATATCACATGGCAGTAAAACTTCCACGGGAACTAAAAATAAAAGAAAAAAAGCCTCAAATAAACATTCTCCAAGTTAATTACGTGATTAACGACAATGCTTAGAAATGTTTTAATAGACAGGAAACTCAAAATTACCATCACATCAGTCTAGTTGTTAGATGACTGCACTGCGGTATTGAATTCCTCTCGTAGTGTTCAAATGTGGTAGTCTAATAAATAACTATACGACAGCGTGGTAATTATGATTCAAATGTAAAGATTAGCTGTGATTTTGTTAAGAATTTTTTTTTTGTTAGGCTATTCTGTATTTTCTTGACTGGAATTCTCTCACTTTAGACATGGAAATATCTTTGAACAAAGTCTTAAACCAATAGTTCGTTTATCGTTGAGTTTTTTTATGGTATGCGTATATAAACCCAATTTTATAGTGTTTCGGCTAAAATATAATACACCATTTTTGGCATAAATGTAAGTTAATAACAACCCTTAATTATCGCTTATTATGTATTGAGGAAAAAAATAATAATAACGGTTTTCTCCACTGAATACACGTTGTTTACATTTAAACACAAGGAGAGTAATATTAACTCGCCCTTGCTGTTTATTGTTCATTAAGCACTAGCTGCTTCTTGGAAGTTGGCAAGACAAATATTTTTGCAATAACGGCTTTCACTGCATACTCGTACAAAAACGTAGATATTCTCCTCTCTACGTCTGAATAAGTCTTTCGAATAAGTCACTGTTAGTAGTCATTCTATATTCCCTCTTGTTTGAATTATCCTTTCATAATTAGTGACATAAGCCAATCGTATGTAACGTAAATCAACGGAAATCACCATGAAACATTAAAATCCGTGTTACTGAAATAATTAGAAAGTTTTATTTTCATTCACTTTCTCAAATTTTAACGAATACGTGTTCTAGTTAATAATTTGGATAAATGATATATGATTCTGATTTGAGATGTGTAACTATAACTTGTTGATAATCATTGCCAATAAATTATTTAACCATTTTCAAAACAAATATTCAATACCTTTTTACATCATGTATTTTTATTTGACTCGAAATACAATATAGCAAGGTACAGAAAGAAATACAGTATTACAGATTAAATTCACATAAGCTCTGTCATTAGAAAATATAATTTAATCACAATTTACAGATTTATAAATCCAATAATATTAGAAAATGATCTAAGTGGCACCGCAAGAATGAGCTACGAAAATAATTCTTAAACATTACTAGCAAGTGGAACAAATTTGTGTGTCAGTATTTCATAAAATAAACTAATTAATACTATTTGTATCCACATAAATTACAGAAATACATTAAATTTTATTATTTTTGTATTATTTTACGTAATACAAATTGACACAAATACTGCAAAAATTTCACAAATAAACAATGAAGAATTATACAAGTGTATTCGTGTTATACATAATTTCTCGTTATACAACAGTCTAAAAACACAATTAAATTAATTTTGTAGAACTTAACATAAGCAAATTAAAGAATTAAGGGAGTAATAATTATTGTTAAGAAAAAAGGTTTTTTATACAATATACCACGAGATTGCTGATATAAATATTTGAATGCTTTATTCACACTTGTATAATTAAAACACACTGAATAATTATTATTAACGGCCATTTACAGTAAAGAGAGCACTTTTAAAATCAACCTTTGAAAAATGTCACTGCCCTATCTGCCTGTATATTAAAGGTCACGCGCCCAGTAAAGTTGGCGACGACATAGAGAAAGTATTTCCATGTGTTAACTTTGAACTATAGGTGTTAAGTAAAGATATGAGAATACAAAAATATTTTATGTTCGGTTTTATTTTTTATAGCATATTAGTGTAATGATAAAACAATTTGTAAAATAATAATTTTTCTAAAAATGTTACACTTCCCGTTGTCTGACTCGTGAATAAAGTGATAAGGCCTATGGTAACGTGTATTGCGGAAATAGTAGAATAATAAACTAATTGCTTACAAATAGATCGTTAGTGAGATTTTCAAATGCGCTCATTTTACCTTGAACATCCTATACCATTAAGACACTCTGTTAAAATACAATGGTTTCGACAATATTTACGAGTAAAGTAATCAACATTTTATGTAGCCTCAAAATTATTAATTCAAATTTAGGAAAAAATAAAACATAGCAAGCATTAAATATCATATAGGCTCTTCACGGTAAAGTGAGCACTTCTAAAGATCTAGTTACTGTTTC
>NQII01021434.1:0-10405 GCA_002778355.1 Clitarchus hookeri | reverse complement strand
CTGTGTATGCTCGTTGCGCAGTTCTACGTGGAGATAAACGATAAGAATAACCACTGTTACTGTTCAAATAAAGGTTCAAAACAAAATTTGTATTTAGTAATAAATTCAACGGCAGTTCAATATTGTATCACGCTTTTGAGAGTTCATCTAATTACAAAGGCTTGGCTTTAGTGTACTCTAAAAAATCATTAAAAAAAAAAATAAAAAAAATTGCATGATTAAATTATTTATTGGAATTGTAGATAAGGCATTTTCCTCACGTCAAGAAGTAAAAGTTTTAATTTTACAATTTTTAATATGTTATGAAATTACNTTGTAGATAAGGCATTTTCCTCACGTCAAGAAGTAAAAGTTTTAATTTTACAATTTTTAATATGTTATGAAATTACACCTGTGAAGCAGTTTGGTAGATTGGTACAAATTAATTAAATGGAGACGTTTGGACGGCTCTTAATATCGAGGTCTTGAGAGCCGATGAGGGCGGAGCAAGACGAGTATGGAGCGGCGCCGGAATGTTAGGGCGGGGAAACGGGAGATCCTCGAGAAAACCTGCCGACCAGCGGTATAGTCCGGCACTATTCCCACATGCCAAAATTCTGGAGTGATCCCGCCGGAAAATCGAACCCGGTTCGCCTAGGTGGAAGGCGAGTGGTCAGACCACTACACCATCGTGGTCCTTCCATACACTTAAGGTGGTGTTACCCTAGCCCTCTTGAGTTTATTCAAACGTCATTATAACGTACTCTTAAGACATAAAATTAAAAATGAAATCTTAATATGACATACATAACTACTTTCCGCAATTCCTGATACCAGAATCGACCGATTTCAGTCTGCATTCTCTCGTGTAAGACTGGAAAAAATGAATAATATGTTGACTTTGTTTACGGTTACGGACACAACAAAATCAACGTCAGCCANCGTGTAAGACTGGAAAAAATGAATAATATGTTGACTTTGTTTACGGTTACGGACACAACAAAATCAACGTCAGCCAGATATTGTGGACTTAAAAATATACGTTAAGATGCGCTCTATATCCCGATTGCTATCGTTTCAATAGTTTGATCTAAAAAGTAAACTATGGCGAAACAAAAGTAAATTTTAGGTGTAAGGGATTTTATCAATTTAATGTGAATTTAAGATAACACTGTCACCCGTTTAACAATCAGAAATTACAATATTTACACAAGTAGATCTTAAACAGGGCTTTAAAAAGTTCTGAGTTTACCGTGAACACCTTGTACGAAGGTTAGTTGGACTTAAGAGCACTGTGTGTTTGAAATACGCGTTATTGTACCAAACAAATTAACTTGCTTCATATGTGCCAAATTATGAAAAGAAAATACACTTAAGATGAAATATGAAGATTACTTTCAAGACACCACACACATTACAAACACAATTTTTCAGCTCTCCAACATAGTTAAAAACTACCTTCTCACAATGCCTTATCAAAAATTGTACTGATTGGAAACACTCACAATTAGCACAGGGGCACGCAGTGAACTTTGCTACAGATTTTAAACTTATAAAATGAAAGGGTCATTGTCACAGCGCCATTGTTGCAGAGCGGTACAGCGGGAACATAGCACGTCAGCTCAGAACCTTCTGTGCCGGGGTGGCAGGTAACGCAGGCCTGTGTCGCTCTTATCACTCCCTCGCTCCTCTGACTCGATGGCTGAAACAGCTCCAGGCACCTACATAAGACTCTCAATGGTTGATGGGTCTGGCATCTTAAGTATCCTCAAAAATGTGTACCCAAATTTGTCGCCTGATAGTGGCCAAGTCATGCATTTCCGGACGTAGGTTGCCTCCAGTAAAATGTTAAGTTTGGTGTCGTGTATTGTAAGCGCTACAAGGTCGGAAGAGTCACCTTCCTAGATGTGTGCTCTTGAGCTGCCGGCACGGCCCGGCCGGCGGCTGCTGATATCAGTAACAGCCAGGATACATACTAAATGTTACAAAATATTCGGTGCGCATCGGTAAAGGCGCTACTGATAATACGGAGACTAATATTTTCTAGCACGGCATCAGGCTACGTAAGGCTTGGCACGCAGCTACCTCTCCCCTCGCCGGCCGCACACCACTCTCCTTAAATTCACCCGCCAGTGGTTGCAGTGTGTTTCGTCGCCTTTGTTTTGAACATCCGGTATATGGTTGGCTCTGTTCATTCAAATGCTGTGTTAGAACAGCAGATATTCCTCAGCAGCAAGCAGTGGCCGTGAAACTGCAGTTATTGCGTAAGGAACGGAAGCAACAACATCTCCCTCCCCCTCCCCCTTTCAAAGATAAGTTCGCAGAGCTCACTAACTTTGCATTCCGCTCACCCGTGCCATTAAAATCACGAAACACGCTGGAAGCAGCACCGCTTCGACTTCGCGCCGTTTCTCCCCCACGTACCCCTCTCAAACATAGCTCCGTATACCGCCGCGCTCGACTTCCCGCGCGTGTAAATCACGGCCGCCAACTTATGAAAGTAATTTCTCGAAACTTGGAGCGAGAGCGGAGCCGCAATATTTCAGGGTTAGGCAAGGTCTGGAACGAACCAGAGTAGCTATAAAGATCCATCCTGGCGCTTGCTTCGTATTATTTTATACAAGGACAGCCGCCTTTACTCGGCACTTTTCGTAAGTTAACCCATCGTTGCTAGTCTATTCGTGGATCCTTCACATTTTTTTAAATCAAACCTTAGAAAAACCACACCACGTATGACTTATAAACATATAATGTGTTATAAGTGTTTTATACTTCTGTTAACCTAAAAGTACCTATTTTTAATTAAGTTGAACTTATACTTATATTTAATTTACAAATTATAATATTTCGTACTTAATTAATATGAATAAAAAAGAGATAAAATACGTGTGTTGACAACGCCTAGTGGNCTTATATTTAATTTACAAATTATAATATTTCGTACTTAATTAATATGAATAAAAAAGAGATAAAATACGTGTGTTGACAACGCCTAGTGGGAAATAGTTCTTATGCAAAATATTATTAAACTGAGTGCACACGAATGCGGTGCGCTATCCCTTTGGTGTAATTTTATAGACTCGGTTCAGCTTTGTTTGTATGAGGAGAAGGAATATCCTGGAAGTAGAACTTCAGCATGGCTTCAGAAAAGATGAAAATAACTATGATAGTATTATAACGAAAGACGGAGTGTAGTTTGAGATAGCTGAAATGCTATTTAGACTAATACGGCTGCGTGATAAGCATCAAACAATCACATTAAACTATTTTCCTATATCCTAACGTATTGCCATGGCACAGATCCTGCTGGAGAAACGAAACAGTAGGAGAATGAATCTCTAATATTTTGTGCCCAACTAGAGTCTCCACCAGTACCAACTACAGGAATGTGGTCCATTGGGCAGGACAGAGTATCTTCAAACTGGTATCCACCACACAGACGCACAACATTGTGAAGTAAAAAAGCACTTTTCACGATTAGCTCTACGTAGTCTGCTTCGAAACATATACTTGTGTGGTATATTCTCCACTTGTTACCAAATATTCCAAATACGCATTCCACAAAGCGGTGTGCTCTTGTCAATCTATTATTAAATATGCGCTTCTTGTTATCTAAACATTGCTTAGAATACGGTCGCAAAAAATGTTCACTCAGGCCAAAGTTTCTTCAGCAAAAATGACTGGGGGCACCGACTGTCCACTGGTGTAGCGAAGGATTTTATAAACAGGTAAGTCGAGAGATCCGGAAACAATTTTGTGGTACAGAACATACTTTTTAAATATGTTTCCATCTAGAAGATTTTCCATACCCTCCCACATCGATAGCTGCAAAGAAGTAATTAGCATCCACTAAAGTGAGCAAAACAATGGGGAAGAAACATTTATAGTTGTAAAACAACGATACACTGTGGGAAGGATTCACAAATCTTACGTCCTTACCATCTAGCGCACCAAGGTATAGTGGGAAATTACACCTCTTCAAAAACGCATCTCGAACCCTGGAATATTAGGAGGCACACATTTATTGTGCCTCGTTGACAGATGTCTACGATCACGGAGCCCGTCGTACTCAAAACATTTTTTAGCTAGTAAGTTTCAATTGATGAAAGGTATTGCGCTTTAGTAAATTAATCGATGCAAGTATCGGTGAAGCGGGGATGTAATTTTTTCGCAGATCATTATTAGCGCATTCTTTAACACGTTATTAATCGAAGCATGGTGCATAAAAATACTCAGCACTTTTACGATCATCTTGAGGAGTTTCATTATAACGCATACCTTGGATTCAACCTTCGAATAGTTTGTATGTGCCAACTGGTTTATAAACTACAAGATAGGACACGTGTATAAAATAATGTATCTGGATATCTCTAAGTGCGGTACGTCATAAACTAACTTCCACGTAACTATTGAGTAACGCGATAGAAGCAGAAAATTTTAAGCGGTCGAGGAAAAAACGCGGAGGGTTAAAAGCTCCCTGCCATAAAAACGAGGGGAAAGCGCTGGTCTCTTGCGTGCAAGTACGTCGTCTCTCTCCTTGTTTTATCGTGAAAGAAGGTTACTGCTACTAGGTCAATGTATCTCATCTATAGAGCCAGGGTCCGCAATTACTGCAGAGGGCAGAATTAAACGATTGCTAGTCTATCCGAACCATTTCACAACTCACTTTAATTATTCGTTATAAGTAAGTGAATTGTGAGAAATCATTTGATAGCTGTCTAGACGGAGCGCGTATGTCATACGGGCCATTATTAGGGGCTCCTTTTTTTCGTGAAAAATGGAGTAAAAATGGTTTTTTTTACTAACTCATCAGTTAAATTCACTGAAGTGACTGTTGAATCAGTCAGGTACTGTTATCTGACTGAAACAGTAAAATTTTCACTGATTCAGATTTAGCGTGTGCACTATATCGTTCTAAATAATACGCAGACACAAAATATTTTCGTAATACGCCACCACATTTAACCACTGATTGTTATGAAGCTGTGGTTATGGCTAGTCTATGGGTTCTCAACGACCCGTCAGTATGGCGTCAAGGATGGCTGCAGGATGACTCCGTCAAATGAAGGCATACGTAGAAACATCGCTAGGTGTTTGTAAAACTTTTGAGTACGGCCGATATCACGTTATAACGTAACGTCATCTGATATGCAAAGTTAAAATAACTTCGCCAGATATTACGACGTCAGTATTCTGTTATGAAACCAGCGACGTAATGTTACGTCGCCGGTTACTTTCCACGACATTTTCTGCAGATCTAGATATACAGGTCTATAGCCACCGTCGTACAGAGAACTATGCAATTAAACGCTATCGGAATCATTCACAATTACAGCAAGTTTCATAATTCTAACAATTAGTGTTAAGGTATTTCTAGCAATTAATTAAACGTGCTTACGTCGGTGAACACACATATCTCTAATGGCGCACATTGAAAACTTACGCTAGGTAGTATTACCACTTAAAGTCTGCCGTTGGAAACGTATAACATACTTTAATGGATAATCCTTTTCATCATATGTCATTACGTTTCATTTACATAATAGTGTATTAAATTTTAATGTTCTGGTTTGTGATTTGCCAAAAATACTCAATACACTTAAAAACAAAACAAAATATTGTAAGCCTTATGCTAGAGTATGCGTTATGATTCTACGTTGAACTAATTTGTGCCAGCATATAAATAATAAGAGAATATTGTTGGTATATCAAATGTTTTTTAGGAAAACATCCAGTGCACAGGGTGAACTTCAAACACTGGGTGCACATACTTACATGTTTTATTTTCCCTCTGGCTGCTGTTTGCATGAGAAATCCTGTCGATATCCGACCGGGTTACTCAGAATGCGTAATAACTGTGAGACTGTACCTCCATACCACAGAATACATAAGAATACAGAAGTGAAATACCCATTTATACCGAGAGAAGTCCAGCCGCAAACGGCAGCAAAATAACGCCACCGGCCAGCAACGTGTCCGAACGCCGTTCGCCAATCAGCGTCTTCTGACATATTTGCCAGCCGGCAGCACAGCCAATAAGAGATATTCTGCAGCAGACAAAATTTTTACTTCCATAGCCCCGCTCAGTCAATCAGCACACGTCAAAATAAATACCTCGCCACGTCACTTGTGTATATTTATACCTTGTCTGTGATCGCACTGAGAAAAGGCTTTTACTGGATTAAAACACTTCTTTTTTCGCCACCAGATACATTGTTTGTATGCAAGCAATTAAATACTTTACAAGTAAAGCCAAATTATTTCGTTGTTCTTATTTGACTGCCCCAAACCTGTAGGATTTGGTTTGCGATAACTGAGTGCAATATTGTTTCGTTCTTTTTTCACAAAGAATTAAGAAATGCGGGACATTTAAACTTACACCTCAAAGAGCTCGGCCAATATATTTCTTTATATTTAAAAAATGTTTTCAGGTTTGTAAATATCAAACCCATCAAATAACGTATTTTCAAACTTCCATACACATTTTCATATTTTCTGTTGAAATTGTTTCGTAGGGTTTATTCCAGTATTAAGTTTCACTGTATACACTAACAAGCATTGCTATTATAATAACAGCCACATAAATTTTAAACAAACTCTCTAGCTATATAACCGAACCAAGGTAAACGACCTGATTATTCTATGCCAGCTAAATTAATGCTGGTAATGGGCACAGTTGATTATTTTTCCACCAGAAATTCAGTATGCATACGCCGAAAAGCTTACGAAATTGTTCTAACTAATCACACACTCTATTTATTCCATACAAACACAATAATTAATATTGTTATGAAAATTTATTCGTAAAGCTCACGGCAACAAAAGTGGTTAGTTGAACGTACTTGTGTCTTATGTATCAACCACATATTTGTCTGACTTAAGAAATACTTTCTAAATATTTCATTTGGTTCAAGGGAACGAATTCAGTTGTTTGGAACAAACTATTTTCCAGACCATACAAATGCTCATTAATAAAATGTATTTGGGTACTCTAACTCTTAATTTATCTGTGTGCGTGATTCACCTACAAATTGCTAACCCACAAAAACATAGACAATCCAATCAAGAAAACACGTACGACCCATTAGTGTCTTTAAATTTCCCCTGAGTTGAAATATTTTCGCGAAGTAAAATCGCTTATGCTTATGGACACAAGAAAATAATTTAGAAATAATACCAAAATTCGCAAGGGAATTAAAAATATTCGCAAGGATTGAAAACTATCATTTAACACTTAAAGTGTTGATGAAGGCGTTGGCACTCCTTTAAATTAACTAAATCTGCTAACACGCGACTGATAATTACTTTTCGTCGGCTCCCAATAAATTAACTATGCATAGGAGTAACAGAAAGATGCGCCTTTCTTTTCCGCACAAACGCATAAAATGCCGAAATAAGATATTAAATATCACAGAAAACAACGACTGCTCATGTATTGACTGCAAACTCATTGGATACAAAAATAACAACACAGTAGTTATCAGTTAAAACCATTTTTTTCTTTTTACTTTAATGTCGTTAGTTATCCACTAATTGGACTGAAAAAAAATTAACAAACGGGTGCATTTTAACGAAGCAGTCACTAGAGCATGGGGAAATGTGAGTTCGGGGTAACACGTATGAATAAATTTTTAGTGTATTTCTATGCGTTATTTTTAAATAAAGAAATTATTTGATTTCATTACAGGGAAAAGTAAGAACTCACCATTCGCGCCAATGACATCCAAAATACTGCTTACCTGAAAAGAGAGAGAAAAGTAATTGTTAATGACTAACACAGTTTAAAATAACAAAATACATAGATTTAGAAGACAAACGAATTCATAGTTGCTCTTACGACGGAACTGATGCTATACACACCCCAAAAAACATTGGTGGACAGCACCGATCGCGGTGGTGTAGTGCATTTCAACGCAGCAAACTGGGTTCCATTCCCTGCTATGTCATGTCCGACTTTCGACCTTGGGAAACGCGTGCTAATCTTGCCTGATCACCCCTGTGACGACTTATATTTCGCCAAAGTGTTAATCTCATGAGTTTCAACCAGGCTTGGTGCTGTAACCTCATCATCATTACACACGAAGAACAATAACTAGAAAATAAACTCACGCATAATGAACATATACTCGCGAAGTAGTGCGGCGCCATAAAAATATTCTGAATCGTAGATCAAAATAAGATAATATTACAATATATTTGTTTATTTTGGGCGAATAAAAAATGTTGGCAAAAATATTAATACCCATTGTAAAAGTGATTAAGGATACCAGTACCCGAGTACCGATTGTTAAATATTCTTGATACTTAATTAATATGTGCATACGATATATATACTACGAGACGTGATTTATTTGGCAAAGTTAATTAGGCGCATAGAAATTGGGCTCCCCACAATCCAAAACTTTTGTCTTTTCGGTGTTAAATTTTGAAAACTATTTGAGAACAAATATTTCTATTAATGTGGTCCTTGTATATATCTCATTCACATAATTAAATTAAAAATTATCATTAAATATCTGGCCTTAAGGGCGTCGAATGGCTAGAGGTATTTTGCGTTTCCGAAACCTAGAAGCATGGGAGCAGTAATGGCGATCTGAGTACGCGCATCGAACGCGTGAGGTCGCCTTTACGTGCAAGGCACTGACGGGACGTGCAGTCTTTTCGTTGTGAACTCGCCTCTGCAGGACTTTCAGTAGTGGTCATATTATTTTATGATGTAATAAAGGCATGTTGCATGCTCGTATGCTGTGTTCAGTAGCGTGTACCGGAAATTTCATAGTCAAAACTGATTTAAAAAAACCCGTTTTAGATCTTATTCACTTAAAAAAAAAATACTGAAGATAGAGGTAGAAAAACAGAAACTAGAATTTGGGCGTGAAAAAAAAAACGCTGTTTGAAAGCAGACAGCACTCAAAAGATTGAACAGTTTTTAAATGACAAAATTACTTCTGAAGTTCTGCGCTTTGCTTGTGGGCGTGGACAAATGGCGGATTTCATTGTAATCATTTGTGTCTAATATCATTGTTAAAAGTGTACTGAATATTTCACAGGAATTTTTTTGTAAAACCAGAATGAAATTCGGTATTTCGACGCCAGTTTATAAATTTTATTATTGAAACAAATGTGGTATTTTAAAAGTGTTTTAGTCAACCAAAATCTTTGTTATAGTCGATTCACAGTTTCTTCGCACTTTCTGGAATCAAAGTTTCGAAAAATCACCACATGCAAGACGTGTCTGTTTCCTAAATATATGTAATCTATCACAAACCTGTTATTATTTTGTTAACACGAAGGTTAACTTATTTTTGGTTAAATTGAAATTTTTATATTTTTCCCATTAAATGTATTTTATTTTTAATTAGTATGAATATAAACATGGAGAAATTAGGTGTGTTGGAAATGACTACTCAGACATAGTTATAATACAAAATATACTTAAACTAAGTGCGCACGACTGCGATGCGTTGTCCGTTTGGTGTAATCTTCCAGACTGTTAAGCTTTGTTTGCGCAAGGGGGAGGAATATCCTAGCAGGGCTTCATCAAAGCTGGAAGGAATCCAGAATGGACTGTTATAGCCACCTGTTTAAGATATTTTAAACTAAAGGAACAATGATGTATCTGTTCTGAAAATATTGCTGTATTAAAGCCCTATACTCAAAGATCAAAACTTTGAGAAAAGAGAACACATGCGAAGTGTGTTCGTACTACTTTCAGTTGCCATCGCAATGCTTCTTCACGACCGGAAGTGACGTTGAGGAGCTTACATTATTTACTAGGGAGGGCTGTAAGAGGGTGGGAAACATAATAAATTAACTATAGACTGTTCACGGTAAAGAGAGCACTTTGAGACCCTAGTTACTTTTTTCTTTCAGCCATTTGTTGTCCTTTTCACAAACTTTTTAAATAAATATAGCCATGTAAGTAATAAACACAGTATAATTATTTTCCATTGCACTAGAAAGTTAACGTCTAATGCTTAAATAATATATATTTATTACCTTGTTTTCTGAATGGGAGGGCTTTTAAAAGTTACAGAAAATAGCCTATACATTCACACTGTGGTACTGTTCTCGTGCCCACAGACACAACAACTTCCCTCCATACTTCTACCATGCTCCTAAACAAGGACGAAGAAGGCATGGCAAGCAGGAATTCAACATAACAATCTTTAAATGGACAAATTTGACTAATGCTCTTTTGCGTTCCATAGTAGTGCGGGAGTAATCACAAATGAACCACATACATTTGGTTTGTTCTGAACGTGTTACTGTGTCGTTATAATATATTTTTTTGTAATGATGTAGCCCTTATTTTTAGAGACCATTCAGATCTCTACAAGCAAACACGATGACGATTCATCCGTAGTCATAATAACAACCAACATTTCAGGTACGATGATACTATACATGAACATTACTGTCATAG
>NQII01021433.1:0-11130 GCA_002778355.1 Clitarchus hookeri | reverse complement strand
ATTATTTAAATAAAAAACATTTAGTTAAACTCCGCATTATGCAGATTACAAATTGTATATATTAAATTTTTTTTTTATTATTAATCATATCATAAAATACAACTGTATTAATATATACTAAATATACTAATAATGTAAAAAATAAATCTCACGAAAATTCTATAGAAGACATGTTCTGATCACTTTTGATTTCTTTTACCCAGCAGTTATGAACAGATTTTTTAACTCATAACTTTTAAATAAGATGTTTAAATAATTTTTGTGTATACATAGGCTAAATGATTTTAAATTATTAATTTAAAATAAATTAATTTTTTAAAATTAAAATGTGTTTTAACAAATAAAAATAAGAAGTAACAGACATAACTAACGTGTGTTAAGTCTACTTTCCTCTTCGTGGGTGCAAATAACTTTAAATGTCGTTTTTAAAGCTTAGATTGTATGTAGGTCTTGACGTCTCGTGTACAGCAATATCATTAGAGATGGAACCAGAAACACAGGCAGTTACAAATACGCGCGTGCCGTACCCGGGACCCTTGTGCTCGAAATCGTTCGGATTTCTCAGACCATTCGAGCCGAGTAGAGTGGTGAACCCGCATTAGGCTTCGTGTGCGAGACTTGCTATTCTGGAGCGGAAACCTCTCGCATACGTTTTGACCATTGGACTCGGGCTAGCGGTGGTCGCATGCGAGTTCCTCCGTGGCGAGCATCCAACGTACTCGCTCCATCTTGCTGTTGTAACGTACGATTCTAACGATTATTCGGCGATAAATGGAACAAAATGTACGTCGTACAACAAAACTTTCATATCAAGATCATGTCTCGGTAATAAAATGTGTTAATATGCATTATAACTACTTCACAATGTTACTGCAAAGAAACGGTATTAAAATAGGTTACTAAGATAAGATATAAAGTGTATAGGTCTGCTGTTAAATGTATTCACAGTAGGTGCGTGACTGCCGCTGCAGCTTCTTAAATATTCGTTCTTTCCACGGTTCAAGTCTGCTCTAGGAAACGTGTTTTTTTTTTTAAATTTATTTATACATCTTTATTATTTCAGTTATAGCCTATCGTCAATATAGTGACGGAAAAATTTTCATGGTGATATTTACGCTTAATACTTAATCATAAACGAGACATCAAATTAGAAACAGAACTACTCTTACAGTGACTGCTGAAAATTATTCGCTATGAGCGTAGTGTAATGTCGTTGATTTTTGTTCTTATGTTTACACGTAGTGTTATTCTTAGCAAATTATAATATCTTAATTGCAATCTTACCCTTTTGTACAGTCTTCTGAGGATTGAAAACTCTGCTTTTATCAATTGCAGATGCTAGAAGACAGCGAATTATGTGAAACAGTTTCGTTTTTACGAGAAACTGGCCGCTTCTCAAATATTTCAATATTAGAGCTGATAATACGACAAATACTTACACACGCGATTTGTAGACAAAACTTTCTCTGCGGAAAACCATATGTTGTTCGACCAGAAATTAAAAAATACGAAACCCGAGTCAACTTAGACAATTAATAAATAATTCTGCAACAATGGGGCTATTTGAAAACACGCTAGTCTAATTTGAAATATACAGCAACCATTGATTTAACCATTACTAACAGCACATAAAAACGAAATGTATTAAACAGTAATTAAGAAAAATGAAAAATAAAAGCAAAATGCAAGAACATTACTTCTTAATTGGTAGATCTAGTACAAAATTACGGCGCATTTTATCTGCGACGTGGTGGCTGAGTTCTGAACGTCAAGTCATAGTTCCAAATGTTATTAAACTTCAACATGATTGCGATACATTTGCTAGTATCGACAAGAGAAAACATTTTTGTAAAAAGTATTCCTGTTTATAAATACCCGCCATTGTTCGCTAAAAAGAAGTTGAAATAAGACAAACAGCGAACTTACAAATCAGTGAAATTCAGAATCATAATAATTACTGTACTTAAAATAGTGACTTCAATTGGAGCCATTGTAACTATTGAAAGTTTAGAGTAATAGTATGTTAAATTACTGTAAATATAGGAATTTTAGCATAAAATTTATGTATATGTAACGTATGCATATCAACAATTATTGTCTCAACAAGTTTGAAGAATTAGTGACTGATGGTAGAAACACATGTACACAAAATGCTTATCCAAATGTGGTAATATTTAAATAAATTTTCAATGAAATGCAAAGTTAAGGCTAAAATTGTTTCACTTATACTGAATCAAATTGAAAAATTTAGCACACAGGAGTGAGCAATAACCATGATTTCTTAGGTTTTCTAACTGAAAATAACATGTGAAACCAAATAAATTTATTTAACAATATTTAATAATCCTTATCAATGTGAATGTAAGAAACCTGAAAAATATGTAATGGCAAAGATATTAATATTGCAATAGCGCGACATAAATTACATTAACAAAAATTAAAATTTGAGCATGAGAAAATTACCAAGAATTTTTTGTTATGTTTTCATTGATTTTGCGTTGTATGTTTATTAATTTTTGAAATGTAATTATTTACTTTAAATCTCCTACCCTCAGGCGTAACTAGATTTGTATTTCAGAACATCACCTCTAAATTTTATTTATATATTTTGATTTGTTTACATTTCTCGTATTTTGACCATTGTACTTCTTCTGAGCTCAAATATCTCTGTTAGTGTTAATAATTTTGTGGTGGTTTTTCTTTTTGCATTTTTCCTGGTTTTATACAGCAGTTTTGGCAACGAAGGAATGTATTAAATTACAGAACTGATTAGACTGTGACGTATGATGTAGTGACTTCTTTTGGAATATCCCGTTTAATTAGCGTCACCGTGTGAACCCCGTGGTTAATTGACTCGCTGCTCAGACGCCATGACGAGCGGTACAACGTAAAATTTTGTCTGCAAGATTTGCTTGTAAATTTGTGATTACCGCCCAACGTAATGGTAGGGATGGTGGTAGGGATGGTGTTTGAGAGGCGCCAAGTTGCAGTAAATATGCGGGGCACGATAAGAAGAGGTCCGAGACCCCAAAGCAATTAGTTTTTTTGCGTGCTTCAAGTACATCGGGAGCCGTCTCCGCCTACGATAAAGTATGACCTACAGAGGCTTGATAATATTAACTGGCATAATTTTACGCACAAACTCTTCTACTTCATTTGGAATCTCTCAATTGTTTTGAATTTTAAGACATTTTAAATTTATTATCAGAATATCAATAAGGGCGTTAATTTGGCTACGAACGCTATCCAGATGCCAGTAGAGGGAATTTCTTGCTCTAAAGCCGTGCAACATCTACAAACATTTGTAAAATTATTTAATGCTGAGAAACCAATGAGCCAGTTTCAGTTTACTTTAGTAATCTTTTTGTTTGCTATTATTTAAGGAGCTGATTTAGTTTCCGATTATTTCAAAACAAAAATACTATTTAATTGACAGCAATTTTCCTTGGATTTTCATTAATTTCAATACTGCATTCTGGGCTGATTATTTTTATTTTTAATTATAAATTCTAATTTTTACGTATATTTCTGTAATAAAATTTCTATTTTTCTGCACCTATTAAATGTGTTCTGTTTTGTGTAGAAGTTGAAGTAGATAGTATTTTATTATCAAGTGATTTTCTTGTCTGGTTTCCTAGTGTTCATACAAATTACATGGAAATTTTTTCTTGTGTGCATATATGTAGCTTCGAGGGTAAATTTGTCTCACGTATTTCTGTTTTGCTAAGAGTTTCTTTTAATGTGTCTTAATTACTCTGGTAAATTACTAATAAGGCATTTCCGCATCACAATTAAAAGTTTTAAGCTATTTTCTCACGCTGTATCAGTCAAAGGTATGCCGACTAACGCGACGTCATTTCATCTCAGCTAGATGCCATGACATATAGAAAGTAAGCGGCATGGTAGAAAATTGGTTATTCATCACTCGCACGCCCGACAATACTTCAAATATTCTACACTTTAATATTTTCTATTGTTTACAAGGATTTTCTTTTTTTTTCACACACTGCAAATTAAAACCGACGTTTGGCCCTAAATACCTTGCAAGTTATATCTCAACAATACCAAGGCGACTTGGATCCAATGTGGTGGTCAGGTGACGTCATAACATCGTGGTTGGTAGGTTCTGGACACCNTCACACACTGCAAATTAAAACCGACGTTTGGCCCTAAATACCTTGCAAGTTATATCTCAACAATACCAAGGCGACTTGGATCCAATGTGGTGGTCAGGTGACGTCATAACATCGTGGTTGGTAGGTTCTGGACACCCATCCCCTCTAAGCCCGAACATTAAAAATTTTAATTTCATATTTTTTTAATAAATTAAAATTATTTTTGAAAAATATTTTAAATAATTTTTTTTAAGTTTTTATATTATTTTGGAATTGTTTGGATAATTTTGCTATTTTTGGGTTTAAGACCAAAGGTTACTGGGGTCAAGGTCCAAGGCCAAGGTCACCGACATCAAACATGGCCGACAATATGGCTGGCAGAACCAAAATGGTTGACGGTTAGGTCTGACTCTGGACCCTGAAGCCTATGGATCCCCCCAGATCCTTGCAATGGATGGAAAAGTGCCTTTCGGGGTATCGTTTTTGCAACTGAGGGATCGGCCCTTTTTTGAGAGGAAAATGGGAAATTATAAGGGAAAAAGGAAATTTTGAGAAGAAAATGGTAGATTTTGAGGGAAAAACGGAGAATTGTGATGGAAAAATGGAAGCTCTGAAATGGTGGCTGCCGGCTCCAGCTCCGGTCACCCGTCCCATTGGCCCCGAATTCCCATAATCCTACTACTGATATAATTCCGCTTTAAAAATTAAAAAAAATATCTATTGATTTAATAATTTATTGGGGACTTAGTAACATAACGTTGTATGGTTTCGCAGCATATTAATTAAATAAAGATATTATTTTTAAATAGAAAGACAATAAAGATTTAATTTAAAATTGTTTTGATGAATTTTATAAGCGCATATAGTAAAATGTCTTTATCACATGTTTTAAATGCATTTTCATTGGTGAATGAAGAAATGATTTTTGATATCAGCTTACTGCAGGCAGTAGGAAATGACACATTTTCTTTTTGGCTGACTGTACAGCTGCAAAACAAATGTGGACGCTGATTTACGGAAACATTCTAAATTAATAATATGCTTATAGACTTTCTGGTCGTAACATCTCACCTGCCTTCGGGAACATCTGATACTCCCGCGTCGACCCG
The DNA here is from genome assembly GCA_002778355.1 of Clitarchus hookeri. Lineage (NCBI taxonomy): Eukaryota > Metazoa > Arthropoda > Insecta > Phasmatodea > Phasmatidae > Clitarchus > Clitarchus hookeri. Next base: position 5,906 of record NQII01021433.1, on the reverse strand, counting down.
AAAAATACATGCTACACCAATTTAACTGAAAATGATCTGCTCACTCTTACCCTAAACCATTTAAACAGGTGACATCGGCACACTCTGGTGGCTATGTCTGAAACAATGATGAAGGGAGCATGTTGGCAATCGTTCCAGATAACAGTTGAAATAATGCGAGTAAATTTACAAGAAAGGATTACCAAACGTTATTTTTATAAAAGTATTAAATAAAATTTTATAAAATGAATTTTAATAATTGTTTTTAGAATTTAGATATTTTTCCTATTTTTTTCTTTTTCCCCCAATTTTTAAGTTTAATGTCATACATGAGAGGCCTCTGGATTAAAATAATATTTACACACAATCCAACATGGCTGCGCACCCGAGGTCATTGATCCGCTCATTTGGCCCTCACCTTAGACGCTGACGTAATACCGCCATTTCCTAACTAATATATTATAAAAATTGGGTAGTTTTGAACAATTAATATCAACTATTTATTTAACGCCTTTTAAATTGTTTTCACTGAGTATATTTGCAATTTTAAATTATAAGTGTCAGTGGATGGCATGCATAGTTCACTGGAACAGTTTAATAGTTTATGTATGTTTATTATCCGTTGTTTCAGGAATTACTATGGAGATGCAACAGCTTGGTATCCAAAGTAACCTACTCTGATAATGTAAAGTTAAAGCTATGGAATGAACTAATGATATCCGTTTAGACTGACCAAAGATCATAAGACACGTTCCACGTGCATTTTTCCCCCGAACTAGCAACCACTTTACCCGATGGCGTAGTGTGCGAAGAAAGGCCAGTAATATATTTGTAGTGGGAGACGCCAGCACGTTTTTCTNTACTTTACCCGATGGCGTAGTGTGCGAAGAAAGGCCAGTAATATATTTGTAGTGGGAGACGCCAGCACGTTTTTCTAAAAAGCAAAAAAGTGTTTCCTGTAAAGAATTTTTTGCAAGTTGTTGCCAGAAGTTCCATTATATGTTCTCAGTTCGTGTAGATATGAGAAGCACTTGCCTCGTTTTGTCCGCCGTAATACGGAGAAAGAGTGGAACTACTTCTGCGTAGTTTGTATATTTAAGTTCCTGTGTGTGAATCCGCAACGTAAGAAAAATTAAATTTTAAGTTGTAGTGAACGCAGTCTTCGTCGTGGTGTGTTTTCCTCTAAACAGTGTTCGTGGAGAGAAATTCGAGAATCGGACTTGCCAAGCAGTACAGAGGACAAAGAAGTCTAAGAATTTCGTCTTACACAAATAAAAAATTAGGCGAATGTTGACTTAATAATCATGTTGGAGGAGCCAGATTAAGATAATATTAAGAAGTTCAGTTACTTTTTATGTACTCTGTATGTCAGATGCAGGACAAGACTTCGAAAGTGCAGTAGAAACAGCACAGTACAAATAAAGTGGCGGAAGACTAAAATATAAAGTTCATCAGCACAGTAGGAAAGACAAATCCGAATGTTTTTCTTTTGGCTACGGAGTTAAAGAAGCGGCTATNATAAAGTTCATCAGCACAGTAGGAAAGACAAATCCGAATGTTTTTCTTTTGGCTACGGAGTTAAAGAAGCGGCTATAAATACCATGTTTATGAAGCGGGAGAGCGACTTGAAAGAGCCGTTATCCAAGCGGTNTTCTTTTGGCTACGGAGTTAAAGAAGCGGCTATTAAATACCATGTTTATGAAGCGGAAGAGCGACTTGAAAGAGCCGTTATCCAAGCGGCCATCAGTACATTACGCTGGATAAACACTATGGATCGAATTCTAGGAACCTTGAAAGGGAAGCAGTGCAATCGTTTTTGTTCAAAAATTTGAATAATGGCCATTGCATAAAAAAGTGTACTATAATGGCAGTTTTCTGTGAAAACGTTTAACGACGACCAAATAATATGCCTTAAGAAAAATGTATTTGCATTTGGATAAAAAAACTTTTAAACGTTGTGACAAGCGTAGATGGCGATGCCACAATTGTATAATTATTACTTTATAAAGTTATGGTAATTTGGGTAATGTTGATGAGTTGTTCAGAGTAATTCCTTAGAGAAAGAAAACTATGCAATATTCACTTGGAAAACATATTTGTGCCCACGGGAAGGATCACAGACAGTGTAGGTGGGGCTTAGAGTGTCCGCCTTTCTGGTTGGCTCCGAGAGGACACCCGTCGGGTATCCTCGGGTCAACCCGAGTGGCGAAGAGGTAGCTGTGGCCGCCAGGACGAGGCAGATAGAGAGACGGGAGTCGGAGATGCAGGCCTTCGAAAGGCCTGTACATATTGTTTTGTTAACCTCGGAACGTGAGTGCCGAACACTCGCGGAAGGCCAGAGACATTTTTTACACGCTGAAGGTTCAGTGTAGGGAGCTTGCGTGAAGCAATTAAACACTCGGAAATAAATAAGGACACCCTCGCTATAATTCCTTGCGGACACTTGAAAAGAATTGTGGTGACTTTTAATTATGATAGTTTCCTCGTTATATTCCTCATCACTCTCCCTGAGCTAGCTGGCGCTGTATAATTTATAGTGATTTATTGGAATGAAACATGAAATTGTGAGGTAAGGTGAGTTACAACGTGACTTCATTCCCCTTAAGCTTTTAGACAAGCGTAAGCCTGTAAAACGTGAACAGGAGTTTTTTCATACTTAGTACACCTCAAGTGCTGCTTATTTACAGCGTACGTTGAAGAGCTCTGTACGCCTGAAGCACGTACGCTTCGAACGTTTTGTGCCATTCAAGCAGCTGTACACCAGGAGCACTGTACGATTCAAGCATGTACGCCTCGGGCACGTAGGTTGGTGAGAATACATCCTCCACAGTGTGACAAACATATTATCGAATCGTGCACTACAGACATAACTCAGAATTATTATATATGTAGATTGGCACTAAGTATGCGATATATCTTGTCTCTCATAATANTATGCGATATATATTGTCTCTCATAATTACATTTTTAATTTAAAATAACAAACTACCGGGAATCATCTTCCAGTAAAAGTTAATGTTTACAAAAACTGGAGGAGAAACTTTTATTTGTTTTTTTTTTTTCAGCTGTGATGAAATGGTTTTTGACTGTTGTAGAAAGGTTGGGAATTACCTTGTGCTTATCTACGCACAGTAAACTACACGTATTTAACTTACAAGTAAAAGTAATTACTGCTTTTAAACAACTGGGTTTCGGTTGTTAAAAAAACCCTGGTTGCGTGTCGAACAGAGCGGAATGTGGCCACAGCTTTCACCTTGCTGGCGGTTAAATATGGCGAAGATAATTTAATCCACTCTCCTGCTGATAAGTAACTCGCCAGATGCTACGGCAGACTGCAGGACCTCATCATTACTTTTACTGTTTGCCTGTTTCGAGCGAGGTTCACCTTCAGCTCAGACAACAACACCTGCTTCTTGTGTTCTAGTCCTCCAGAACCAGAATCACCTGTGTCTGAAGAAATAATTAGATACACTGCGTGTGTAAACTTTACAAATATTCTCTGTGTAGGTACATTCAAGGCATAGTATAACACATATAATTATTTTTACTTAGTACACTGTGATTTATGGATACCCAATTGAATATGTTGACTATATGATACCCACGATTTGATCCTCAGCACGTTATGCCTTAGCTCATGCTAACAATTTTATGGATGTGGTGGGGGTAGGAGGTTAGCTTCTCTTTACCCGCCGCAATCAAATGAAATATAACTGGGAGGACAAGAGTCCCCCTCCCCCCCCTACCAGGGGCTTATACTTCCTCCACGCTGAGAAACTTGCTCCCTGTGATGATGAGCAGCGGCTGTACACAGTGCGCTTTCTGCTGTCATGGGTAAGGGAAGCGATTTAACCGAGTTGCAAAAAGGGATGATCATCGACTTTCGGCCCAAGGGGGACAGCATTTCAGAAACAGCAACGTTTGTGAACTGTTCACGTGCCTCTGTGGTAAAGGTGTATCGTGAGTGGACGAATGGCACCATTGGGAATAACCGTCGTGGAAACTGCGGAGCACCACGCGCCATTGACGTCCGAGGTGCACGTCAACTACGACGGTGCGTGAAGACCAACCGACAGGCTAAAGTGGAACGGCTCACCATCAAAATGAACCACGGGGCATGCAGACACGTGTATACCGCAAGAGTTCAGCGAACCCTTATGCGAATGGGGCTCAGGAGTAGACGGAGGGTGACTGCACCCATGCTAAATGGGTGAATCGACGGAAACGACTGGAATTTGCTCGACAGTGGGGCGACTGGGCCGCTGCTGATTGACGATGGGTAGTCTTCTCTGACGAGTCACATTTTCAGCTGCATGGAACTGATGGACGTCAGCTGTCCGGCGAGAAACGTCGGAGAACCGACACCCTGCGTCCATTGCTGGACGAACACAAGGCGGTGGGGGCAGTGTTATGGTCTGGGGAATGTTCTCGTAGTATTCTTTAGGTCCCATCATACGTGTGGAAGGCACTCTGTAATGATTTGGCTATGAATCCATTCTCCGCGATCACGTTCACCCGTACATGATGATTATTTTTCCTCGGGAGGATGGGATCTTCCAGCACGATAATGCGCCTTGCCACACGGCTAGAAGTTTCCCTCGCTTGGCTGGAAGAGCACGATCAAGACATCAAAGTTCTTCGCTGACCCCCAAACGGCCCCGATCACAACCCAATTGAATATCTTTGTGACTACCTCGATCGTTGTGTTCGCCATCTATCTCCTCCACCACTCACCCTATCAGCACCTGAATGCGTCACTGCCAGCTCGTCTAGCTGCTGTGTATGCTGCGAAGGGCGGTTACTTTGGATGCTAGCAGGTGGTGATAGTAATGTAATTAGACCGTGTGTGTGTATATATATATATATATATATATATATATACACACACGGTCTAATTACATTAAACATATATATGTATATATATATATATATACACACACATACACACACAGACATACATCTTTTGTGGCGCCCACTAAGTGTTTTGTTGGTATTCACCATACCAAATGTTTTTGTGGTGAGTAACAAACTGTTTTATTTCTCACCACTAAACTTTTTTATCCACAAAAAATTTAGGGGCCACGGTGGTGTAGTTATTAGACTACTCATCTCCCACCTAGACGAACCGGGTTCGATGATTCGGATTTTCGCGACGATGCCGTTAGTCGGCGATTTTTCTCGGGGATCTCCCATTTCTTCCACCCTTACATTGAGGCACTGCTCCATACTCGCCTCGCTTCACCCTCATCGGCTCTCAAGATCTCGATGTTAAGAGCAGCCCAAATATATTCACTCTTCGATCGCTCTCTCACTAAAAATTTATTTTGTGGTAGCTACAAAAAAAATTATTTTTTTTCAGAATAAACAAATGAAATATGTGAAATATAAAAATTGTATACCGGAAATACATAATTGATTGGACATTGAATTCGATAAAATTTTTATTTGGTGTGCATCAGAGTACGAACAAATAGGTGAAATGTTAAAATATTTTAATGTCTGCCGATTTCGATGTCACATCGTAGAAGTATGTGTATAACATCCATGGNTGGTGAAATGTTAAAATATTTTAATGTCTGCCGATTTCGATGTCACATCGTAGAAGTATGTGTATAACATCCATGGTAATTTTAATTTGTAAAGATGTGGCAGAAGTATGCACAGTGAATTTATTTTTAAATTTGAGACGGAACCAGTTGCTTATAGACAATCAGGAAAGGGAAGGGAAACGGCCATGACCCGTATTAACGAATTATCACATCAGTCTCTTTTAGTGATTTCGGAATACCTCGGGAAGCCGAAATCAGGATTATTGAACCGGGAATCAAACCTAGGTCTTTCCTATTCCCTAATGCAAGTCCGGTGTGCCACCTCATTCGGTACACAGCGAGTTGAAAGAAGGCAGTAAGAAATTCTGTCAGAAAGCG
>NQII01021431.1:0-10304 GCA_002778355.1 Clitarchus hookeri | reverse complement strand
GAGAGAGCTGTACCACTGACACCACATTTTCAAAACTCAATTTTCCTGTACAATTTAAACTATTAAACCACACTTTAAAACAAAATAATATACCAAATATCCAAAATCTATATTTTCTAAGAAACATTTTTTTATTGATCTACTTAAGAAAAAATAGAATAAAAGTATGGTATTTAAACAGCAATTTTACTTTCAAATTAACTCAATAAAAAAATTGAAAAAAAAAAAATATTTTAATTAACCTATAAAAATGAACATAAAAGTTTATTTTAATGTAAAATTATTTTTATTTATTTAATAACTAGATAATTTAGTATCATGCATTTTTATGCCATCCTACAATTTTTTTTTGCCATTTATTGTAAAATAAACCTTTTTTCCATTCAGATGCTGNTAAAATAAACCTTTTTTCCATTCAGATGCTTTAGATCTGTATTTAAGTAATTTTCACAAGACTTTCAAGTAGATAGAATTTACAATCATAATTTAAAACACATGAATTTTTCTTACCATCACTGGTATTAAAAAAATAATAACTAGATACATTATATTTTGTCAGTTTCAAGATCATTGAGTTTATAATCTCAATTGTGTTATTCAACTTGTTGAGTAAAACATCCCTTATTTAGATAGACAAAAATGTTTATAGTCGAATAAAATAAAAAATAAAGTTTTGAAACTGTTGGGAAATATTCCAGCGAACTTCAACACTTTAAATAGGTGTGTTGATTAAGAAGAAAAATTTAGGAACTCTACATTGAAGTACATAAAAGATTACTGCAAAAATGCAACTGCGAAGTCTGTACAACCGACACATGGAAAACACAGCACCAGCATTCTTTTCGAGGTTCACTGCTACACAAAGTTATCTATCTACGCATATAGTATATATCTACAAGCATGCAGAGAAATAATAAATGTAAATATAAAATAAAATAAATTATTTAAAAATACCAAAGCACATATTAATGTCCGAGCCACCTAATGCACACGCATACATTATGTTGTCTCATCATTCTCTCCACCAAATACACGTCGGAAAACGTTGTAGGTTTGATCTCCTCTGCGTAAAAGCCTCCGACGATGGTTTCACCGCAAAAGTAATCCAAGTAATTCATTTGCGCGTTCCAATTTCATATGCTAACCATGTTGTATGATTCCACAGTCCAGTTGTGATGATGTGCCTTGTCGTAAATGCTGTGCTGTTTGGAGAAGCGTATATCACGACACAGACATTGATTTGGGCATTTTGTGTCCCTCCTTGTCGGAATAACATAGACAGTCAAAAGCAGAGAGCCATCCTTGCTATATTCGGGCTTCGTGTGAGTGTTAGAATGAACAGTATAATTAAACTCGCGAAAGATTTTCGGCAGTAGTTCCGACCACTTGCAGTTTCTGTTCACCGCGAAATGTCTTCACAGTTCGGCTTATAGAGTCAGGTGAAAATGTTTGACGATGCTGGCATTGAACACAGCATATGTGGAATATTGATGTATGCCATATTTTTTCATAAGAGTATGGAAAGTTGCAATAAAGTATTTTTTTCCCATTGCTGGTGTTGAAATTTTTCGGTATGCATCCTTCATGCAATACGTCAGTGATGGCCTCGGTGACGCTGCATTCTTCGACTGAGTGGCCTGGCTCACACATGCTTGGAAAACATGTCGATGATGGTCAAAATGCAGTAGTGGCCTTAATCTCACGAGAAAAGTCTTCCATTTTGATCAGTTCGGATTGGAAAGTATCATCCCACCCTTTCATAATATACTTTCTCCGAGGAAACTTCCTTCTGGCAGATCTGTGCAGTTCTCCCGAAGATGCATATACCATCATCGCACATCGTAGCCAGCTTCGAAGTGTTATTCGATAATGTATATAATCTCGTTGGTGTGCGACCATCTGCCTGCAGCCTGCAAAGCGATCAGCAGTAGTTTTGATCATTCGGATCATCCCAAAACATGTAGTACTTCTGGCATTTGCCATCCATTTTCTGCAGCAGGCACGGATTTGGCCAATCGTAAAAACAATCCAACGATTTTACCGAATTTTGCATGTGATGTGTGCTTAAATTGTCATGTTTCAGTTTTATTGTTCATATAATTAGCATAATTAGACTGTAACATGTGTCGATACTTGTGAAGATCAGTTTCGGAGTAGTGTCGAGGATGCCTACAAAACAAAAGTTCACACACACCTTGCGTGCTTTTTGCCTTGTGTTTGCCGATCTGCATGACACATCCTGGCAAAACATTACTTCCTGGTTTCTGCTAAACCTTTTATAGATCTGGTGTCACAAGATATAAGTCTTGTTGCCATTCTGATCTATGTAGTAAGCACGAGAGCACCCACCACGGGCCCATGCTCTTGTATTCGTTTCTGTTCTCGCACATACAGCAAATCAATCAAATGTTACTTGGTCTCCATCGCTAGTGATTAATGTTTCCACTTCAGGCACTTCATGGACCACTTTTCTGTTTACGAGTTGGGGTCAGTACTTTCGTCTTTATTTCGCAATTTATATCCCAACAGAAAAATCTTCCTCCTGTCGATGTCGACCAAGTTCACCGAGGAGGCTGATGATTGGCAAAAAGCCTCTTCCCTTCGATTCTCGAGAGCCAGGTTGTTTCATTCCACAAGTATGTATTTCGTGCGAATGGCTTCGATGGATCACTGCTGGTCGCTTGTCAGTTCGGTTGGGTCTGTCATCAATCATAAAATGGAATAAACATGCCTCCATACACACACATATATGTAAATATATATTCACTCGTGAGTTGCATAATTTGAATTTTCAATCCTCTCCAGTCGACCATTGCATTCAATCAGCATCTTCTTGCTATGCTTCTGTGCCCATGTACAAACATATACCAAAAAAATATCCAATTCATTAAAAGAAAGATGCAGTCAGTCCTTGGTACCAACAACAAACGGAGAAAGCCACAAACAATACAATGAAACGTGGTGCAAAAATTAATAATAAAAATTACCAACGGACTGTGCAACAAGAAAAGCAAATGGAAGCTAAATGCAAAACATTCATCATGCTGGGTGATCATACATGGTACAAAAGAAAGAAACAAATATATAATACAAGACGTACTTGTATAATCCATAAAATGAGTAAGCCCAAAGGGAAACTAATTTTGTAACAAATAAATAAAATGACTGTACTTGTGTAGTGCGTTACTCTTTTCTTGTAAATTTTTTAATGCTTGTGTTCTTTGAAAATAGAAACAATTAAATAATTCCATAATAATATAAGAGAAACGTCGCAAAGACAACAAAATAATTGCATAATTCTAATGATTGATGTGACACAAAATTCTTAAAATAGTTGGCTAACTGGATCGAAAACAAATAATATCCAGGGGAAAAAAACTATTTACGTTAAATAAAATTGTTAAATACTCATGGGATGCATCCCTTACATCTAAATGTTAGTATTAAAACAACGAATGTGATCTTATCAAGTTTCATATAAAAGTTAGTTTTTACCAAACAAAATTAAATACTGAAATACTGATATTTAGAAGAGAAGCATCAAAACGTCCGTTGTGACTTAGCTGATAGCAGGCATCGTATAGATTCCACAGGAACGGGCAAGAAGGGATTTAAAAACGAATCTTGACTAGATGCCTTCCCAGCAAGGAAGGGGCAGGCAATGCATACAGCAACGACTTATGCCGGAAAATGAGAGAGCTTCGTCGCGTAGCATGTGGAAGAGGTTAAGCTCAACACATGCAGAGAAATTTAGCAGCAACGTGCAGAAATAGTTTGGCGGAGATGTGCATAACATGCACCCTCACTAAAACACAAATAATTTTCAATGAAATTAATTAGTGAGTGAAAGATGACTGGTGCACGAGAGGAAACTAACTATAAAATTGAAACTGTATTCCCCAGAGAGGGGAAACAGAAAATATACAACTTCAACTTAAACAAAGAAAATAATAAAAAGTAACACAACAACAAACTACGTCCTGGCGACTACATTCTACATGATGGCAAGTCATAATAACACAAAAGGTGCACTGAAGTGCCGAATAACGCCATCACAGTCCCCACATAATGTTCGCACATCATGCTGGCAGCACACCAAGGACATAATTGTTCAAAAAAGGCTACGTGAAGGACGCAGAAGTACGAAACAAAAGACAAACAGAAAGTTACACAGTCGCTGATAGATGTCGTGGGCTGTCCACAAGAGGCGAATGGTGCTAAAGTGCACAACGTGGGCGGCAAGTATCACGTGAACAAAGACAATTTTTATGAGAAATCATGCGCCAAGCGACAGGGATACGCCGAGAAAATATGCAAGAACTGCAGCGGCACGAAAGAGAGTGGAATTGGTACTACAAACTACGGCTGAAAGAATTTGCAACACAGCATTGCATATTCGGTCGGTAGATAAATAATCTCTCATGAAACACGGGTCTGCAGGCGAGACAGAATTAAAAACGTAGCTTTCAAAGTACATATCAAAAATGAATTGAAATCAAAGTTACTAAAAAAAATACGTAAATGATAAAACATTGATAAACAACTATTAAATATACTGAAATACGTAAATAACACCTTACACATGCTTTGATAAATAAAAAAATAAAATATTAACATTGAAAAGTTATATCATAACACCGGACAGATAGACACTATAAAATAAATTGTAAATGCTCAAACAGATAATAAAAGAATAATGATCACATTAATAAAATAACGAAGGAAATTAAACCATTAAATATTACTCTCAATCGTTTTTACTGAATAAAATACTGAAATGAGGTTTCACAACTTTTAAAAATAGTTTACTAGCAGTGACACAACACTAAAAATATTCGTGAAGTATTTTGAAATGGCACACCCCGCAGCATCCATTTTCATGGCGAGCCAAGAAATGCTCATAATTAGTTTGGACATTATCGTATTATTCAAGGGCTTTAAGTCGTCATGTCTCTGCACATTTCACACATTGATAAGGTCGATAATCCATGTCTCCATGCCTTCTATGTGCTGGTCGATGGCCATCGAATCTTCCGCCACTTATTTATCACACTCACGAGTTTTGACCTGGAAGCCACAGGTCCCTGCAAAGAGCAATGAGGCGAGCTGCCATCAACCAACTCCCATCGTCATCGGAGCGTATACCATGCCCGAACTTGGAAAGGTGTCATGGCAGATGGCCGGCACCTTACTATAAACTGTTCGAAGACACACCTTTACCTTAACTTCTGTACTGGAGAATCCTTATCAATCACCCATATGCCATACTGATCATTCCAGCAGAAATAATATATATCTTTGAACTCATCTAATGCCATGACTGTATTGACATCGTCGTACATGTACTGAAGTTATGTATCGTCCACACGAAACAGCACAAGGCATTTCACGTTATTATGTAGCACAGTTTTTGGCATGTGCGAATAAGTCTGACTCAAGTATATGCAGCCCATGTTCACATGTCGTACATGCTAAAGTGTTCTTGAATGAATGTTTTCTTCTCGCAAGCAACATCGTCGACGATGAACAAGGAGTTTGGCAGTGCCTCGCTTGGTAGCATGACTGCATCATTATTGGCGCAAGGAAAATATTTCCCTTCATTAATTTCCTGCAGTGCATGCATCAGATGCTGATATTTTGCTTACTGGGGAGATTTCCAGTACCATCAACTGGGATGACTGAAAAAGCCATGAGGTGACTTTGTCCCACCACTTGAAAAACATTCAAGTGGCGCTATCTCCCATAAAGAATAAATAAACAAGCTCGTGATCATGGATTGCATTAGGTATATTTGCTATCTTGAAGAAAAAATTATCGACTTCAAAGCTATGTTTTCATTTAATATATTGTTTCGCAAAGTAGCACTGGGGTTATATTGTCTCACTGGTCTTTCTAAACGATTATTCAAGCTATATCATACCTCGAGACAAAGTCACCCCATTTCATGATGAGAATGTCCCACTTTTTTAGAAATAAGTTTTGAAGGTTAGGAAATGTTTATAGTTTTTAAATAGGATGTTAAATTGTTCGTTGGAATATCTTCTATTCAATAATAATATTGGAAAAATAATAGCTTATATCTGTTGGTCTGTTTACGCAGTTTTTAAGAAAAAGTAAGCAAAAAATAAGACAAAGTCACCCTAGTTGACGGTACAGGTACACATTCTTGAACCGAAGACCTTCAGGTTCCTCCAGCAAATCTAGCAGCATGTATGTCTTTCTCCAACCAGGTGGCCTGCAAGCAAGATCATTCCATGACATATATCATATCAGGTTTATATATCATCCTCGGAAATTCTCATGGGAATACTAACATCTTGCCTGATTATTTCCTTGATACTGAAACCAAAACTTACAAAGACTGGGTATACAAGGTGTTTTTGAATAACATGTCAAAATTCAAACCACATCGTGTATGGATTAAAATAAACAACAAATCCTAGTAACAAATTTTTTGGAAACGTCATCTAGTATTTTAACATTTTAATTGTAGTTAGAAAAATAGTGTTGCGAGTTCCCAATTTCATATACCTGCATGAAAAAGTTTCATATTACAAAGCGTCGTGATACCTGCAATCGGCACTCTAGGCAGTATTTCTGGAGCAGTCACGAATATCGATAACCCATAAAAATGAGCCTTGAACGAACATAAGCATTTTGAAGAAAACCGATGCCACAACTGTAAGCTGGAAGCTATTGCCATGGGTAAAAAAGCGACCAAGGACTTTACATCTGACAATGCTATTGAGGAGGCGGATGTGCAAGAAAGAAAAGCATCGCAGTAGCAAAAAGCATTAATGAAATATCTTCTGAAACGACTGCTCAAGAACATGGATTTTGAACTTTTCGCATGCAAATTGAAGATACCTAATTTTCGTGGAGTGTTCGTGCGAGAGTCTTTGCCAACTTAACCAAAATGTAACAAATGTACCATATTAAATCTCAACATTTCCATGAGACTAATTATGCACTGGGAAATTACATAAAATATGGCAAATTTGTTGTATACTACTACAGTTTCGGTAATTTGCATCTTCCACCCGATTTGCGATGGTACCTGGAAGGACCGATGCTGGCTTACAACTACGAGGTGGATCAGAAACCAAACATGTGGAACTGTGGAAACTTGTGTCTTTGCTTTCTTGTGCAGTGGTATAAAACATAGGCATACTATCGTGAATCCAAGTTCGTTTCCATTGCAATATCAGGCGTTCACATCTTATTTCCTTGGTCAGGATGTCTGTGTCCACCATTCTAAGCAGTAAGACATCCGAGCTGAGAGCAATGCTTTACCAGCCCCTGGAGCTGGACAGTGAATGGGACATTGAACTGACGAATTTCTAAGCTTAAAACTCCATATCGAACACAGAAGAGAACATGAATTCCACATTTTCGAGTGCAATAGCCTTAGATGTAAAGAAAATAAAAAATGTCGCAATGAGGTAAATGAACTGAAGGACATCGCTTGAACATCCACCCCTATGAACTTGACTTTCGAACTATGCAGTAACCAAAATAAATTGAAGGCAGAAATATTAGGCAGTGCCAATGTCGATTTCACTTAACCAGATACAATCGGGACCATGCTAGGGTAGGAGTTGCGAATATACTAAGCCAGCAAATTTCATACATCGTGATGACTGGAAAATGTATTTCTGATGAACGTAATATACATAGGATGCAATTTGCCAAGTGCTGCTAAATCAATTGCAAAACCAACTATATACTGCACGAGTTCACCCTGATGGACTGGCTAGGTAATACACTCTGCTAATTTCTTAAAAACATAATATATATTTCTATAATCGGGAAGAGAATGCACGAAGTGATTTTGACAATCGTTGATCATAACAAGAAGAAGATGGATTTCAGAAACGCATAAATCACTTTGTGCTTACACCGGAAATGATGGGATTGCGTTTCGTGAGGCGAACCATGCACAAAGATGAGAACAGCAACAAACCCATAACCTGTAGAGCACGATATGCTAGCATGGTAACATGTGCCAATTAGCAGTTTTTATGTAGTGAGGGAATGAAAGTGAGCATACATGGAAGATGACATCTTGAACGTAACCCAGTGGAGCAAAATTTTATCACAGAATCTATAAGTTAGAGCTGCATTCCTACATTCTATATATAACTAGCCCTTACATCATTAAGGAAGAGGTTCTTATCCCAATACATTGTCAAGATATTTACACTCCACAATTATTCCTGCATCCATGGTATATTCACAGAAGCAGATGGGACTCACCCCACAACCACCATGTTCATTCACAAAGCTATACTCATACTTTTCGAGTGGGTAATGTACGAACTGAACAACATGATATTGATGAAACATGGGACAGGCAAAATTACTACCATAAAAATGCCTATTGATATAACCGAACAATGTTGACATGGTAAAAATAGCAGTCTAGCAAATGAAAGATGACTACAAAATTCCCATTTTCGCCGAGTCAAGTTCGAGGTAAGTATGCCACTATCGATATTTTTGGGCTTCGCCGAAGATTATAGGCAGATAATAATATGTACCAAGCAAGAACTAGTGATAATTGTGGGAGTATCGCATCTCGATGCTGTGTTGGGTGGCAGAGAAAACCCACAGCCCATCGTAGTTCTCGTGGCAAACAAAGAATAATTCGTCTCCCGTGTGACTCTGAACACCCGCGAATGCATCAAGATACTGAACAGTATCAAGAAAGAAAAAATTATTCACATAACCTCCAGAAGTTGGAGTTTGGTTACCGGCCAGTCTCATTGTCTGCCATGCGAAATCATTGGGTTGTGAAGACATCTTCCAGCCCAGAACAACTTCGCTACATCACACTGGCATTTGAAACAAACAAGCATCACATCTCAGTGGACAAATTGACATTCGACCACTGCATGGTCCAGAATGTAAAAAAACATTTTTGAAAAGCATAATCTCTTCATGTGTCGATTTGAACACTTCCCGCAACCAAGAAGCATTTACATTATCATATTGTTTATGTTCCCAATTTCAAGCCTCCTACTATAAGTATGAGTCCTAACCCATCCTGAGCCCGGAAAAATTCTGCGAAAAGGTGCCACTGCTGGTCTTTGACATCTCCAAACAAAAACAACGATTTCAAAATGGTTTGGTTTATATTCATACTGAAATCATTTCCTATGAAAGTATGCCTGCCGAATTCGCTGCATACCATTTGATTTTGCACGACAGTGGCGAGGTATGACTGCTTCTCAGGACTGGTGAACATGGTGAGCTAAACATATACACACAGAACATTCTCCACTTTGTGCATCAGTTTGTATCAGCCCTTCGAGATGTACCATATTCTGTAAGGCTTCCAAAGCCCAGAGTGGCTATGTGCTCAAGGANGGCGAGGTATGACTGCTTCTCAGGACTGGTGAACATGGTGAGCTAAACATATACACACAGAACATTCTCCACTTTGTGCATCAGTTTGTATCAGCCCTTCGAGATGTACCATATTCTGTAAGGCTTCCAAAGCCCAGAGTGGCTATGTGCTCAAGGAAATCCTCGTGTTCTACAACTACAATGGCAACACTCACAAGCATTCCTTCTGCACCCCTTTATTCAGGGAATCTCTTGGATGAGAAGAGCAAGAATACGAAAGACTGGTTGACCATGTGCTGCCATGGACTGGAGTGGGACAAAGTCAAGATTCCATATCATCAAGTGGGAATCGTGTTGCACGACTTGGTGATGCATTACCCGCTTGGACTGGTTTATGTTATGTGGCCCGAGCAGAAAAAATTACTGAGCGTTATGTGCAATTACGAAGTGGAAATAAACTATTTGCAGTTCGAGTATGTCTGTCTTTCGTTGGGCAAACTGTCAAAACTTTATGACTACTTGCAGCGACATATCTACGACAGGTCAGAACCTGACTGGTCACATGCGTAGAGGAATGCACAAATTGTGTGCCTGTCCTTGGATCGGAAATGGTCTGCCTACATCTAGACATAAAGTCACCAGAATTGTCCTCGTGATAGAAGTAGAATTTATTTTTTCGTATGGTGGTAACCTAATCGTGATCCACAGTTAAAAATTTACATGATCATTTAGTTGCTGCCTGGAGGTCCGTTCGTCACCATGACTTTATTCTGTCCTACGATTATTAACGCATGCGTGAAGCTGGACTATAATATCGTGGAATATAGTTTCATTGCAGAAGATGGGTATTTGTGCATCTACACGGAGATGTGCTACAGAGGTGTCCAATGCTGCCGATTTGCATGTTTTCCAATTACGTATATACCTCTGTAGTTGCAAGTGGACTGCTCGGGGCC
>NQII01021430.1:0-10148 GCA_002778355.1 Clitarchus hookeri | reverse complement strand
CTATAGAGTCATTCTATAATAGGCTTACTGGGGGGAACGTCAGCACAGAAGACTACAAGCACGCACAAACCATCTGGGACGTGTTCGGCTGTCGCACCCTCCATGACTATTTTGATCTCTACTTGAAGACATACGTGTTGATTATGTGTGACGTCTTCGAGAATTTCCGCGGGCTCTGTCTATGCACATATAGTCTCGACTGTGTGCGCTACGTTAGTGTGCCCGGATTCTCGTTTGACGCGATGTTGCGCAAGACGCAGGTGGAATTAGATTTGCTCTGCGACTATGATATGCACCTGTTTATTGAGGCAGGTGTCCAGGGAGGGGTGGCTCAATGTGTTAAGCAGCATGCAGTTGCCAATAATATGCATATACCTGAGACGTATGATGCTAGCAAGCCATCTACCTACCTGCAGTATGTAGATGCCAATAATCTATATGGTTGGGCAATGTCTTTGCCACTCCCATATGCCGGGTTCGAATGGACCGCCACGAACATCGATGCGATGAGCGTGCCGGACGACGGATATGTCGGCTACATACTGGAGGTAGATGTAGAATAGCCTTCCGCTCTTCGCGAAGCTCATTTGGAACTTCCATTCTTGCCAGTGAACGAGTTTCCAACCGGGTCCAAACACGCTAAACTCATGACGACCCTGGAGAACAAGCTTCATTTTATCGTACATAACCGTACTCTGAAGCAAGCATTGGATAATGGGTTGCGGCTGAAGGCTGTTCACAGTGTCCTTCAATTCCAGCAGAAGGCGTGGCTAAAGCCGTATATAGACATGAATACGACGAAACGTCTGGCAGCCACGAATACCTTCGAGAAGGACTTTTTTAAATTAATGAATAACGCAACATACAGCAAACTTATGGAAAATAAGCGCAAACGACAGCGTATGGAATTCGTGTGTAGAGAAGAGTGGGCGAAGAAATGAATTTCTAAACCTGCATTCAAATGCAGAACGATATACGGTGAGTCATTGTCCCTAGTCAAATTATGCCAAGAGAGCGTAAAATTTGACAAGCCCATATACGCTGGGTTTGCCGTACTCGACCTGTCAAAGACACTTATGTACCGCATTTACTGCGACGTCATGCGAGCGCGGTATGGGAGCAGTGTCAGTCTCTCCTATATGGACAGAGATTCCTTTATAATGGAGCTTGACTGTGCTGACTTTTACAGCGATCTTGCCTCTGACGCGGCGCTCATGTTGGAGTTCGACACTAGCGGCTACCCTCCCACTCATCCCTGCTATTCTCCAGTCAACTCCAGGGTGATTGGGAAGTTTAAGGATGAGAGCGCGGGTAACGCTATGGTTGAGTTTGATGGGTTGCGGACGAAGCTGTATGCATACTGGTGCCAAAATACGGTGGTGAAACGCGTGAAGGGGATACAGAGGTGTGTATTTGAAAACACGATAACGTTTGACGATTATCGACGCATCATTTTGGCCCAGTGCTGCATGAGAGTACAGGTCGGTAGTATTCGCTCGTACCACCACGAAGTTTACACCGAACGCGCGAACAAACTAGCGCTTTCGTGGATGGACGACAAGCAAAAAGTCCTGGATGATGCCATTCATTCCATCCCCTATGGTTATCAGCCCTAAAAAGAAAAACAGCTCTAGGTCAGGCCTATGTAGTTATGTATGTATGTCGTCTCGCAGAGAGTGTTATTTCTCCCAGCGTGTACTGGAGAACTTACAGGTGTCTTCGTATTCTGCTTGTCAGGTATATTGCTGAGGGGTTTTTTGGTAGCCATATTTCTCGATAAGCATGCTGTAGCACGTGCAAGTGTGTTGCAGGCTTGCCAGGTGTGCTGCCTGATAGTCTACTATAGTGCGTTCAAGAGGCACGTTCCTAACATTGTCAGGTAGATTATCAGTTTGTTTCTTTCCTATAGTATACTGCAGCTCGTTCAAGACCGGATGGCTTGCCAGATATACTATTTTATTGGCCTACGCGCTGTCTGATTCAGTGTACTGTAGCCCTTGTAAGGGTTGCAGTCTTCTCCTTGCCAGGTATACTGGGTCCATTGTGCGACCTCGCATTCGTTCACTTCATCTTACTTGCCAGGCCTGTTACCAGCACGTCCTGTACATGTTTTCATTTTCTCGGAGGTATACTGAAGCACATGCAAGCCGTTGTCGCCTTGCCAGGTATACCAACAGTCAGGTTTTTCACAACATGCTGTATGACATGCTAATTTTTTACGTATGTAAGTGTACAGTTGTCAACCGCTGTGAGCTTGGCGTTCGTTTTGTACGTCACCCATTCTTGATAACCTCATGCTACTGCTCTACATATATATTGTCACATATGTGACTACAAATTTCTCCACACGAGATATTCCTGCTAGTGATATATATTGTCACGTCTGCGACTCCATTTATCTCTTGGTTCTAACCCCACAGATCTCCTACCGAGATGTTCATCACCACCTTGGCACGCTTGTTTTGTTTCACAGTTTGTTTTGTACAGCTCCTGTTTTTTTTTATTTTCAGTCGTCTTGTCACGCTACTTTAACTTGTGGTGGTTTCCACCATACTACTTCTTTCATCAATTCCAATTGTTCATATTATTGTTAGTTTTTGTCATGTATGTGGGTGTGGCTTTATCCACCATACTGCTAATTGTCACACATGTGACTCCATCAATCTTTTGTCCCACCCTCGCACGGTCTTGGATGACACTGTAGTGCTCTTCTCTAAATTTTATATATATATTTATTTTCCCATTGCCTAAAGCACTCGCTTTTCCACTGGTTGCAGCGTTGTAACCAGCCTGTACACTATATTTGTGATGTTACCAATATATATATTTTATATATATAGTGTCATAGGAATAGTGTACTGCCCGGTTCCAAGCCCGGGGCCCATCTACGTGGTTATGCCATGTCGATGGTAATTGGGAGGACAACGCAGCATAAGGTAAGTGTCGATAGGCTAGGATGTGTGACGCGGGCGCGATCGCACGTGCATGTAATTATGCTGCTGCTGAGAGGGGGAGGGTGTGTGTGATAGTAGGAGTTATATATATATACATATTTTATATAATATATAATATTTTTGTCTCTCTCTCGCGGGATGGGGCCGGATCCTGGGATGGGAGGGGGTTAACACATGTGATGGTAGGACTTATATATATTTGTTTATATATATATGTTTATATAATGCGAGCATGTGAAGTTATGCTCTACCCATTGCTTCACCGCGGCCCCCACCTTGAATGCCAGAGCATTACATAACGGCGTCGTCTTCGGGAGCCACAACCAACATGGCTAACCCCTTGGCGTCGGCTTAGAGAGCCTCCATGAACAAACATGGCCACCAGGAAATGCACGATAATTAATTTTTTAACTTTTAAAAAGTTAAATCCATATTTTGAAATATTAAATTAATTTTTTGAAGTATTTAATCAAACTTTTCAAAACATTTATTTTGAAAAATTAATTTTTAAAAATTAATTTTGTTAAAAAATAATTTTGGAAAATTAATTAAAAAAAAAAAAAATTGGTTGTCTGTAAAGTCGGTTTACTGACGATAGTTGAACGTGACAACGTCTTAAGAAAATACTGATGGAATGGTAGCATTTTTCAAAAGAAAATTTTAATTTCATTTGTTTAATAGATTTGTATGTATATAGAGAAGGAGGTAATTGGAAATCACAATGAAATTGATCAAGTGAGATTTATTTGTACGCATAAATACAATTATGTCAATTTTTTTTTTACAATTTAATAGTTTTTACAAGTATAAATGTGCGTTGAGCAATTGTTTTACAACTTTTAAACATGTGTAATATTTAATTTCTTACAATCTGTGTTATTCTGTTGAGAATAGGACGATGATAGGAAAAGTAGGAAATGAAAGGGAGTGTTTCGAGTTTAATGTGTCTTGAAAAAGTCAAATCGATGGTGGTGCCTCCTAGTGTTGTTGAGTTATTAACGTCTGATGCACAATCGACATTAAACATGTCTTTCATGAATTTGATGAATGTTTTTTCGCTCGTTCCGCGCTCTCGCTTGCACTTCAAGCCTTACATGGAACGCCTCAGAGCGAGGTAACGCCGCATGAGTCATGTTTTTTCGTGCGTGCAGCCGGCTCTATCGAATTATAAGACGTTGTCACGTCAAAAATTCCTTTTTTTTGCAAATTTTTGCAAATTTTGGCACTTGCTGCCAATATGGCCGCCCCCGAAGCGGAATGCAAACGCATGAGGTTTGTCATTTCCTTACCAAGCTTCTGTCACTCCCGGCCTCCCTGCCATGATGCTGTGTTAGAATGCCCATTATGACACTACTTGTGTATATACACTTACTAACATTACTCACTATTCATTCATTTAAGAATTTTTTAGAATCCATTTAACCAGACTTTTATCTTTATCCTTAATGATATTATCAAGAAGTTATATCTTCAACAGTTTCTTCCAGACAAGTTCTTTGCTCAGCTTGAACTCATGTCACACTTCAAGCAGACAACTAACTACTGATTCCTTCTGCAGGAGTAAGGGAATGACTCCTGCGCATATTTGATTCGTGTTTGGCTGGTCTCCTTTCGCAGAATTGTAACAGATTTTTTAGATAGTTTATAGGCACTGTTCAGGCTAGAGATATTAATTCTGTGAATAGGTAAAAAAAATTAACGATCACGAATAATGCCTTGACACACATATTATGTGTGTCAGAGTACAATATAAGAGGATTAGCGGAAGACCAAAAAGTCGTGATGTTCACTCGCGTCACATCGAAGCCGGGTCTTCAGGCACATGTGATGATAAATCTCATCCACCCGTCTACTTGGGAGGAAAACCGAAAATATCGGCGCGTAAAAATTATATTGGAAATTTATTTGGAAAATATCTGCATTGGTAAATAGAGAGAAATTTTTTTTTGTCTAACACAATAAACATTATAAGTTCCATCATTGTTTTCTAGCATACCGAGCAAAATTTTCGCATTAGACTCGTCTACAGCAAAGCCAGATAACATGATAATTATGCATTTCGAATGAAATGTGCTGTAATTTTTATTTTCCAATACAATTGTTACATTATTTTCACATTCAATTCACACAGTACCTTAATACATATTGTGGCAAACTGCTCAGATAAAATACTGGTGGAAGACACGAACTACACATTTCTGTAAAGCAGCTACAAACCTACATTCGGATAATGAAAATACATGTCTTANGAACTACACATTTCTGTAAAGCAGCTACAAACCTACATTCGGATAATGAAAATGCTTGTCTTAAATTAATATGTCCCTATTAAAATCGATTAAGACAGCGGCACAGAAGAGAATACGTGTTCCCTGCCCCTTAATAATAGATGTATATTAGTAAGTCACGGAGAATGATGGGTCTTACATATTTTGTTTCCGAATACCGATGATATTTCGAGGCTAATAAAGCTAAAGCAAGGTAAGTGTCGTGCTCATAATTTAGGTTTAATAATATTTCATTCTTACCACCAATCAATCGGAAAAAAAATTTTCTCCACGTCCATACACTGAGGCGACAAAAATCATGGGTTACAGCCTAATATCGTGTCGGACCTCCTTTTGCCCGGCCAAGTGCAGCAAGTCGAAGTGACATGGAAGTCCCCAGCAGAAATATTGATCCATCCTGCCTCTGTAGACGTCCATAATTGCGAAAGTGTTGCCAGTGCAGGAGTTTGTGCACGAACTGACTTCTCGATTATGTCCCATAAATGTCCGATGGTATTCATGTCGGGNGTGGCCAAATCATTCGCTGGAATTGTCCAGAATGTTCTTCAAACCAATCGCGAACAGTTGTGGCTTGGTGACATGGCACATTGTCATCCATAAAAATTCCATCGTTGTTTGGGTACATGAAGTCCATGAATGGCTGCAAGTGGTCTCCAAGTAGCTGAACATAACCCTTTCCAGTCAATGATCGGTTCAGTTGGACCAGAGGACCCAGTCCATTCCATTTAAAAACAGCCCACACCATTATGGTGCCATCACCAGCTTGCACAGTTCCTTGTTGACAACTTGGGTCCATGGATTCGTGGGGTCTGCGCTACACTTGAACCCTACCATCAGCTCTTACCAACTGATATCAGGACTCATCTGACCAAGCCACGGTTTTCCAGTCATCTAGAGTCCAACCGATATGGTCACGAGTCCAGGAGAGGCGCTGCAGGCGATGTCGTGCTGTTAGTAAAGGCACTCGAGTCGGTCTTCTGCTGGCATAGCTCAGTACAGCCAAAGTTCACCGCACTGTCCTGACGGACACGTCCATCGTACGTCCCACATTGGTTCCTGCGGTTATTTCACGCAGTGTTGCTTGTCTGTTAACACTGACCATTCTGCGCACACGTCGTTGGTCTCGGTCATTAAGTGCAGGCGGTCGGCCACTGCGTTGTCCATGGTGGGAGGTTATGCCTGAAATTAGGTATTCTCGGCACACTCTAGACACTGTGGATCTCGGAATGTTGAATTCCCTAACCATTTCCGAAATGGAATGTCCCATGCGTCTAGCTCCAACTACCATTCCACGTTCAAAGTCTGTTAATTCCCGTCGTGTGGCCATAATCATGTCAGAAACCTTTTCACATGAATCAGATGACTACAAATGAAAGCCCAACCAATCCACTGCCCATTTATACATTTTGTACGCGATACTACTGCCATCTGTATATTTGCATATTGCTATCCCATGATTTTCGTCTCCTCTGTGTATATTAGACCACAGACATACATCATTATCAGTAAAAAAAAATTACCAATCCAGGTATCCAAGCTATTTTAGTATATTCCTTCCTTAATTTTACATGCGCGAGTGAAAATAAATAATTGTGAGGTGAGTACTACCCAATCATGTTCTCCCCTCCCCCTTACAATCAAGAGGAAATCACAGTGTCCACGAAACTGGTAGAAGTACACAGGTCAGGAACTTGAACTCCCAGTAACTTATATGTACACAAGAGGAAATGTAATGCCAAATGGATTGCGAAACGCTTAGTGACGGGTACGAGACACTTCCCTGCCGAAATGTGTAGTGCTTATTGTGAAAAAATGCAAAGGACACGTACCTACTGAAACTGAATATACTTTCCTTCCATCATCATTAAAAAAAAGTATCTACAGCCTGTTCTTCGCCCCTCTCCAAAACCATCATTCCCTCAGCAGTGCCCACAACGTGAATTCATAGTGCCTGATACACAAGTCAGAGTCATTTTAAAAATATGTTGCCGAACTTATCGTGATGTTTACGAGACACCATATCACCAAAATGTGTAATAACTATTGCAAAAAAAATGGATGCACCACAAAATGCCAATTATTTTCAACATTTCGTCCACCAACAATTGAAAAATATCTCACCAAGCATGAACAGTAAAAAAAATATGCAGCACTCTGCGATCATTTTTAATTTACACAGTACAATGCGTGTTTGGCAACATGAGTATTATGCAGCATTCAGAATAGTCAGTGGAAAATAATCTCAATTCATTAATCATAGAGGCTCTATTGTTCAAAACAAACAAACGTCTGTAATGCTTCAGGCAAGAAAATTAAAAATTTTTCAAAGCCATATGGGCAGTAGATTTATCCAATATCTAGAAGAGGGAGGGCTTCACCACACCAGCATTTACTCGCCATAGCTCGACTAATCAATCTCCTTTGCCCATACCCTTTCCTACCAACACCAAAAACCTACATCCTCCCTTCCCATGGCTGCGTACACTGCAGTGCACTGTTAACTCTAGTTCTCAGCACCTATGCATTCATATTGTCCACATCTGTGCCCGTCCCCTATGCAACTTCCTCCTCCCCCCTCAAACTAATATACTAGTGCATAAGAGACCTCGGAACCCAGTCTCACCCTTTCTGCTGTCATTACGTTACCTGCTCGAGTCACTCCCCTTAAAGTGTACAGTTTATTTATCGCCCGGAATTTTCTCATCACCAAGCAGCAGTTGTTTGTGTGCTGTTCCGGTTCATATAAAATAATTTCAGCTACCATACGTTCACTCGTCGCAATATATACGGAAAACGAACTCGCCTATCTGCCAAAAGTCTTTCTGCTAATGTGCGCTCACAACGAAGTTTGGTGTGCGTAAAAAAGATTGTAAGTATGCCTGCAGCTGGACGAAGATATCCGCGACTGCCTGCAGTGCAGGGAGTGCTTTGAAGCTTGCACCACATTAGTTCCAGAGACTCCACATTCCCGCGGCTGGTGCAATTCACGTCGTCATACAGCTGCAACAACCTATTCCCCAACCTACATCATATCGGCTACTGCAAAGACAAACGCGGAGGTCATCAGTCTCGAGAAAGAAGCTACCACACAGTGAAAAACCAGAACTGCTCCGCAAACCAGACGACTACCCACCTCATGCGACTGATCACATTACATCCCCGTCCCAGCACCAGTACCACTTGGCTTCCGCTCACCTCGGCTACGTGCGGCGATTGGCTTCCATCAACCGAGGGTGCTGGAAGTCTACATTGTCCACTATAGGTACCACCCAATGTTTGTCGCGGCCTGTCACCACTACTCCCATCGCACCTCCACTACCACAATCCTAAGCAGCATGAAGTGATGGCTGGTATGGAAAATTGGTAGGCCAATGTCATTACGGGGTTCAGGAGAGTGGTGTAATGCATGGGAACCCACGGTACGAGGACACCATGTAAAACATAGAAACCTTTGATTTGTGCGAATCACGCTCGTTTTGACTATTCCCTGGTACCTAACTACAATCCAACCATGATGAATGCCGAACGCTTGTCAAAAGTATATTTTATTGACAGAATCTGGTGCTTTGGCTTAACCTATGCAGGGTACAACTTGACACCGGATATATCTCTACTATGCAGCAGCGACGAACTGATGGAGCTCAATAAGGGCAAAATCATCATCATTAAAGAAGGAACCCAGCACAGGGACTACGAAATACGACGAGGGGGACACGAAAATATTCTTTGCTTTAGCGAAGAATGAGATGGCGAGACGCACAGACTCGTGCCAGAAAAAGACACCGACGTGGTATCTTTCGTCGAGCGGTTGACGACATGCTGCAGCCTGTTCGTTGAGGTGATAACCAGCTCACCGGACAAAGATGCCGAAGGGGAAAAAACTACTTAGAGTGCAGTGCATGCTAGTATTGAGGATAAAGTATTATTTTGATTTGTGAGAAGTGCAAGCATCTAGGCAACACAGTACGTCCAGAAACACATTAATTTGTGTAAGTTTTTGAGCAAAAGCAAAAGGGGAAACTTGAGAAAAATTAATGAAAAACATAATTCCGTCCTAAATTATATTTATGCTGAGTTTATTTGAGGTGTGTATATAAAATAGTCCACCGCCGTCTTCTGTGTTATAATAAATTATAGCGGGGAACACACTCGAATATGTCATAATTATTGACTGTAAAGCAAAATAAAATTTCATAATTGAGAGAGATACATGTGTATGTCTTAACGTTGCTGTAAAATTACTAACCATAAATAATAGCACTTGTTAAAAAAATTCATATAACCTCATTAAAAAAATATTATTAGTTTTTTAAATAACATAAAATATATGTGAAATGGACGATAAGGTTGAAAAGAGAAAAACTTAGGGATGAAAGTATCTTTGTCAAAGTGCTAACTTACAAGTATGCAACTGTGCTCTATCAGATAGCCAGACTTTGCACACGTGCTTCCACAGCATTTTGACGGGTCTGCACCTGCACTGCATATGGTAACCAGAGCCTGTACACATGCGTGTGAAGTACGGCATTTGTATTTGCCAGCCACCCTCGCCAGGAATATCGTCATCAAAGATAGAAGTATTGTACGAATTTGCTAATAGACTTATGCTTTTACTCTCGCAGATTACGAAGTGTCACCCTTCAAATTGGCCGTCACAAAACACCGAAGCGAAGTAAGTCAGTTCCCTATAGTCCATCATGAGGACAAGCATGCTTGCTAAAAAAAAGTACACATCTTCGTTTTTGGCAGAAATAACTGTTGTCATGTGAGGCAGCAGAATTTCCAGGCTCGCAACAGAGAACAAGAAGCAGCAGCTTCTTTTCATATAACTGGTGGGGAAGGGGGATTGGTAACTTCGAAAATCGCCAGTGCTGCATGAAGGCACCATCGTCACTTTACATGTGCG
>NQII01021429.1:0-11062 GCA_002778355.1 Clitarchus hookeri | reverse complement strand
TAACCAACAATCTCGAAAAAATATCCTAATAATAATCTCGTAGCTAACCTCTTCGCAAAAAAATCGCAAAATCTTAATTTAATTTCACAAAACAGCTTAAACAGTGCTGACCATACAAAAGGGTCATGCCAAATGACCAGGCCAATAAACCAGAGGTGAAACATTCCTCAAAAATATTTCTCTAAAAACTTCCTCAGTTCATTCGTTTGTCATATAGATCCCAGCCGATTTTAAAAGACGCAAGTAAGGCATACTACTTCATATCGTACCATAGCTCTCTTGCCCACACTAGCATAAAAAGGATCTAAAACACACTCTTGCAATCGATTGTATACATCACTTAATTAATAAAACTTGCAGAGAAGTAAAACGGTCTGCATAAGAAACTAAACACACATTATAATGTATACATTAATTTATTTTCTTCTTTATGTATTCCATTTTTATAATTATTTTGCACATTCAAACTTTACATTTCGCATATCTTTGCAGATCATGGATAGCAGCCAACAGTCTCACCTGATATTACCCCGATCCTTCAGTTTATGGATTAGAGATATCTCAACTATGTGTGAGAGATCGCCGCCTNAATGTGTGAGAGATCGCCGCGTTTTTGCAAGTAAATAAAATGTATGAGTCTATAAACAAGTTCATTCGAATGTTCGGGAAATATGTAACGAGCATTCTCGACTACTTCTGCTTTATTCACACCACTTGTTGCAGGAGACTCGTTGGAAAAATGTGTGGAAACGTTGGGAGAATCATCGTCCATCTCATCAGATACTTCATAAACACTGTCGCCTTGGCCATTATCATGTATTCTTGAACGTCTTCACCTCCTGTTTCATTCTTCATATCATATTTACTTTTTTTTTTGCAGGAGTCGTAGGGTCATAATCAGTATTTAGAGCCGAAAATAAGTTATTTTGAAGTTCGTCGATTTCACACGAAATTCTTGCGAATATACATGCCGCACAAACCGACTCAACTGATGAGTTCCCTCATGGTCTGCTAACATATTACGTAGCGTATTTACAGAAGTTAACGATGTCAACATATGCCGTTTGTCAATGGACGAAAGAATACTATATTTGTTGGCCTATATGTGTTTATTTAGGTTATCACGTCAAGCGAACTCTCTGGAACATTTGTAGCAGGTAAGAATCGTATGAGTTGCATTCTTCAAAAAATCACTAATCTCTAGTCGCCGCGCATTGCAACTTTTACCGAAGGTCTTGGCACAATAACAGCATTGTTTTGCATGTAATTTTTGGACAGCTGTTAAAGGTATTCACGTAGTCGTACAAGACGTACGCGATTTCACATCGTCGGTGTTTTGTATCGTCTTCAAGCCAATATGAATTCATTAAATTTAATTCTGTTGACACACTCTGGCCGGTTGAACTCCTGCAGACTGACACATGAAGACTGACTCCTGCAGTGCGACTTCTGCAGTGCGACTCCTGCAGACCGACTCCTGCAGACCGACTCCTGCCGTGATGTTACTTATTAGCTGGTAGACTAACGACTAACCTCTAAGTCATGTATATTTTCAATTATATATATATATATATATGCAGGTAGTTCATCACGTTCATTGAATATCGTGCAGGGTGTCAGCCCTTTGTCAAATGGCGAATTTTTAATGCTGATTGGCCAGCTATTTCCCGGCGAATTCTCGAGCTTAACGAACATATGCTGGATAACTCACCATCGATACCGCACACTAGCGAGCATGCCCATGACCGATGATGTAGCACCATCTGATCGGGACTCAAACCAACGACACACACGCCAACATCATCGATGCCCAGAATCATGTCTCCCTGTTTGCGAAGCATTTCGAAAATATATTCACCAACCAATTACCCATTGTACGAACTTGTCCTCCCGTAACACTTCACAAAACACGTTGTGAACTATTGATTTAATTGGAGGAACATTTCTGTTACTGTTATTTTAAGGAGCCCGGCTTATGTTCACAGAATGTCGTCTGCCATACATTTCTAATGTAGAAAAAATGAGAGCACTCTAATAAAACCCACATCTTAGTTCGCTCCAGAAAACACTCGGATACCATCGATTATCTTCTGTATGGGCAACTGATTAGTAAACTGTGTTAGTTGCATAGGATATGAATGGTTCGTATTGCTACAGCCGAACGTGAAACCTGCAGTTCTTACGATGTGACAACTAAACAAGGAAGGTGTCGAATTATGTAGAGCGTGAATCAAAAAACGTATTGTCAACAACACATGAAGCTCTAAATTAAAGTGGGTGTGAGAAGGTCAAATACACTCCACAAATTTAAGACAGTCTTTATTTTTAAACAAAGAGTGCGCAGAACGTTATGCAGTTTCCACGGGAAACTGCGAGACTAAGAGTAAAAGTTTTAGAATTTAATTGGGTTGCCGTGTACATTTCACCTTTCCCACGCCGCTAGCGCCAGGTATCGTGGAAACACGCCAAACTGCCCGCGCGCTTATGCAAGCGTCTCCGACCATCCTGTATCCCTCGTTTCCCCATCCCACCTACCTCACGCACACACACACACACACACTTGCTTCGCTTATCCCGTCTCTACCTCTCGCCGGAGGAAATCTGCCACGCGAGGGCTGGCTCTCTCTCCTCGCAGGAAGTAATTAAGACAGCTCCCGCCTCACTGGGGCTCGCATTATGCGCCGGTGTTCTTTCGCCGGGGAGTCTACGGGTTTGTGGAATAGCGGAGTGGAGTGGAGGGGGTGGAAATAATCTCCGAGAGAGAGGAGTCGGCACAGAAGCAGCGTAAAAGGCGAATGAAAAAGGGGAGAGTGGGGGATTAAGGGTCGCTGTACCTGTGTCCCCGAGGTGGTGCTCATCCCTGCTCCACAACATTTTCTCGCGAGCGAGCAGACGGCGGATACCTCCTTGTTTGGAGCTCTTCGCGCACTCTCTCCGCCCGCCTTGGTTTCATCTCGTTTTTAGTGTATTTCTCATTAACTAGCTTCGACAGCGAGCCAAGATTGCTCGTTAACCTCCCGCCGAATCAATACGACCTACGACAATGCGCATCTCCTCGTCCGGACAAGGAGCATGTTCAATCCGAGAAACAAGGCAAATTCATCAGCGCTTGCAACGAAATTTCACCACAAACAGGTGTACTTCTCAGAAATAGATCAAGTCTTAACTTTGCGTTCATTACGTCCACCTTCCGAGGAAATCGTTAAACAAACAACCACTTTATTTTTGAAGTAGCATATAACATAGAGATTTTTATTAGCAAGAAGAAAACACGCCAATTTTTCTAGCAGAAAATTTTTGAGAGACGTTTTTAACTGCTGCATAGAAATGATTGTCCATGGATTTCAATGCCCGAAATATTTTTCATCGAAAATTCGGGTATTTATCTTGAGCCTACAATGTTTTCGATTCCAGCAGTGGTTTACCCAAATGTTTTTCCTTCCCTATTCCAAACTTATACCGGTGCAGGTTCTTAACATGAACCTTCCTGATTTCACAACACACACTAGGTTATGATTCAGTTTATCATCAGTGCTTGAGAGGAAATACCGTTAGTGAAGATTCCCTTCTTTCCACACATTCTGTTTTCCAGTAAAATTACAGTTATTTGCGGAAATTTTCGCAGTTGACTATTGAAGGTGGTATAGAATGGTCAGAGAGTAATAAGAGTAATTTAAGATGCAAGTTTATGATATCCTTCAAGAACTGACAGGCCCTGTCGATTGCGCTGGGACATCACTAATATTATAATTTTAATACTCACTGACAATTACAAGAACAGCGAGTTTTAACTACAGGAATGGGCACAATTACTTTGCGGATTACCCAGTGATTCAGGCCAGAGGGTTTGCTCAGTAGTGCTGGAAACGAAATATAACTTAAAAGTCCAATACCAAAAGGATATTGGCAGACAGGCAGGAAAAACCTAACAAAATCCGTTGACCACCTAAAGACTTTGAGAATCAGTTGTTTAACTTGTATATTATTTAATCAATACGACGTATCAGAACATTGACTGACCTCTGTGGATGATATTGGTAAGGTGTTAGTATTTTTAGGATTTGAGCTCCATTCTTGCGTAAGCGTATGAAGCATCTGAGGTTTTAGAAGTTTCGTTTAAATTTTTGTTGTGGAATTTTCCCGTGACCAGCCTATCAGCTTATATAATTATATAATTTGATAATTACAGTAATGAACTGAATTGATTCGACGACTCAGCAGGTAAGGTTCTTATTTAAATACAATATTACCAAAAAATATTATTTGCAGTTGTTCTATCCACATAAGTATACGCATTTCAAGTTTGTTTACTAGGTAAGTTTACCAGAAGTTATGTTACTAAAATTTATGCAAGGGGTTGTTCACGGTTAATTGAGCACTTTCGAAATCAACCTTTGAAAAATTTAATTGACGCTTCCTCATATTTTTATTTATTATTTATTATATGCATTATTGTTTATATATTTTAATAGGCACTCTGACTGTCATGTGCTCAGTAAAGTTGGCAACGAGAAAGAAAAAGTTGTTCGATTTCTTGACGTTAAACTAAATGTGTTAGGTAAACCTTTGTGAGTACTGAAATTATTTATTTTGGTTCCTGTTATCGTTCTTAATACATGCAAATGTTATATTTACAAAATGGGTAATGTTCTTACTTTTCTGATAATTTCACACCTTCACTTCGCCGTCGTATGGATAAAATGATGATGACCATTGAGACGTTAATTTTGTATATGAAAGAAGAATACACTATGTGCATACAAGTAGACCTAAGGCAGGGATTAGTTTACCTTGAGCAACCTATTGCATATTCGTACACAAAGTAATAGAGATATTCATTAGAAGATAGTTATTCGTCTTTGAATTAAATATTTTATATTAGAATCAGATCATATAGTTTTATGTTTTGTACATGCTGCTTGGAACTTAGTTTTTCAAAATGATGAGACTGTTTTACCAAGAACTATAATCAGAAATTCTTTAGGCCATATTGATGCTGAATTATATAAAGACAACCCCAATTTTTCGGTCACGTTATAAGCACCCTTAATGAAGACATTTTCTTTGGTGTCGCTAAGGTGCACCCATATCATGAGTATGCGTGTAAAAATCATGATAAGAGCAGTTTTAAAATTTATTTCTATTAGCTTAATACTCAAGGCTGTTACCTGGTTTAAAACAGTAAAAATTTGGAATAAGGAAATAAATGTTAATGTATTGTTTTTTTTTTAAAGCCAATTTTGATTATATAAATTGAAACATTACCTTAATGTAAGAAATGATACTCTCTATTTCCATATCGAGGCATATATGTAAATTAATTTTCCAGTTATTTTTTATTTAATTTAATTGTAAAGTTTTTTGATTTTTCCAGAAAACAGGCTTCGATAGCAAACAAGCAAGTATTTTCCTGCACAAAGGAGTTCCTTGTGATATATATGTATCTTTGATGGGAACGTCAAAAAACCGAATTTCATTAACACGTATTTCCTTATTCCGTATTCTAACTGCTTCCGAACAAGGAAAGATTCTTAGGCCGTTACCCTCAGCATCCTCCAGATGAAAAGCGGAATCATTGAAACGGAACAACTTAAATATAATATTATTGAAATAAATGAATTAAGTATGTGTACGAAGTTGCGAGAATGTCCGACGCATAAAGCCATTCTGCTACGGAGAGGTGTAGTCAAATGTAATTTGTTGCAACAAGGTCGCATACATAATTCCTGGAAGTGAAGCTCATGATTCAGTCGCATTACTATCTCCTCGCATATTAACGCTCACTGCTCCTCGCCCAGGGCTTCTGTGTCACGGGGTGTTGACTCACTACACTGTCACGAGAGGTGCTGAATTTCAGCTACAGACACACGACGAGGTAACGGGAAAGCATTTCGCCAACACACTCCGTGAGAGTACTCACCTCCCACCTAGGCGACCCGGGGATTTCTGGCACTGCTCCACACTCACCTCGCTTCACCCGTACTGGCTCTCAAGACATCGATGTTAAAAGCCGCCAAAATCCGTTCACTCATTCCTCACCGCGATATCCTGTTGGTCTTCAGTCGCTATTACTGGCAACTTTTCGCTTTTACGTTACTCTTTTTTTTTTGTGGCGTTTTCGTGCTAGTTCGGGGGGAAAGATTCCCGTCATTCGGGCTTCGTAATACTACTGTCGTTTTCATACGTGTTTTTAGAATCTATTTTCTTTTGAGCAGCGCCTTGAAACTTCTTCACCGTGACGGGTGGGGTAGGGATATGCAGCTTTCCATAATATTTCAAAATAGTACATTCAGAATCTACAAAGCATAATGATTTTGTATAGGGATTGGTAACATTTTACTTTTTACTATAATTTTTTTCAAACTTTGGTAAACAATTTGAGACAAATAACAAAAGTCTAAACAAAGTTTTGAAATATAAATTTTTTTCATGATTATTAATTTTTTTGGCTACATCTATATAATATAAAAATGTGTGTATGAGTCTAACTTGCTTGTTCAATAAATTCTATTTTTCTTTTAAAACTGGTTTTAAAAAGACTTAATTTTATTATAAAAATTAATACAATAAACAACGTCGCAAAATACGAAGGAAAAAAAAATTAATGGTATGATTATTTCTTCGTTACAGGGCTTACCTAAATAGCCCACCGTATTTCATATGATAACATATTTCATATTCCCTCTTCATTCTTCACATGGAACGAATACGTATCGAATCTTTTTTCGATACTTCCTAAAAATTACTCACCATGGCAAAATAATATACGCTTTCTGTTCTCTGTCTTCTACGCCATTTCGATAGCGTCGGGCTAAAAAATTCTTTATTTTACACCCGAAAATTTTCCGTGCGAGACTGTTTACTGGCCGTCACTGTAAAGGATGGAACCCCAGAATTTGATGTGGAGCAAAGAAAAGTGATTGGTAAAAGTACTTTATGACTCAATTTCTTCCTTCATTCTGCCGTTTCTCTTCTCGCCATCTGGCGAGCTGGTCACGAGAGCCACGGAGTGCCTCTCGAGGTAGGGAAGATGACTGCAGTCTGTGCCAGCCTTATATTTTATTTACAGCTACGAAGACGGGAAAGAACTTTCGTTGAGTGTTATTCGCGGTGAAAGATTGGTAGTAAAATACTTGGTGACACAAGGTATTTCGATTTCAAACCTGAAAATATTCTCTACCTGTCTGTTCAACTAACAACGGCAGATTAAAACAACTGTAAATAATTAATTTATTACACTGTAAAACTGAATTGGGTGTCTGAGGAAACCGTAGTTTATTTCACACATTTTCTCTGGCTAAATGGTAACCGTTTTTATTCCTAGTCTGAGTCTGTTTAGTTTTTCCTGTAGCTTTATTAGCCGCTTCTTTCACTGGTTTTATGGTGATGTTTATTGAACTTACACACAGCGCTGTACGAATATAAATATATATGTTCATTCTCACAAATAATAATAAATTTGTAAGTTGTATCCATTGCGATTATTTAATAAAGTATTTCTCAGCCTCTTTAGAACGTAATTTTGAAAAACACTGCCACCTTAATAAAGAAATTTCTTTCGTGATGTCACGTAAACAGTTTAAATCTCTCTAGTGTACAAGCAATTGAGGTTTAAGACACTCCAGACATGAATAATATTTTTACATAATAAGATCTTTGTAAATAGGTCCCTTCTTCTTTGTAAAATATTTACCGAAATAAAAAAAAATTTCAATCGAAACTCTATGAGCGTAATTTTCAAAATTGGATCCTTGTTAAATTTTTAATTTTTATGCCACTTCCTCAAACAATTAGGCCGTGTTCAACGGAACGCTGTATTTTAGCATTACCTAGGTGAATATGAAATTCAAATACTCATAGTTTTCCACCATTTTGTAAGACAGACCTAGTTGCATACTTCNCTAGGTGAATATGAAATTCAAATACTCATAGTTTTCCACCATTTTGTAAGACAGACCTAGTTGCATACTTCTGAAAATAACATAACGAATAATACAAAATTAACATACTAACAATAATTTTACGAACTACTTGAATAAAGTAATTAATGTCGATAAGCTACGTGTTTTCGTAATCACTACATTTTAAAAGTTGGCGCTAATACTTGTACCTCTGGAGCTATTAAAACGCATAAAAAGCAGCTTGATATGGTGAGAGTTCTTGTGTACTTTAAAAAATCCAAATTTGCATCTTATTTAGAAACAAAATACATACCAACTAAAATTTAAACTAAAATGTGATAACTCAGAGACGTTTCCTACAGTTACCAACAATTACGACGACATTTTGCATGAGAACAGTTCAATGGAAGGGTAGCTAAAATATTTTATACTTTTTCCACTTGTATTCCAAGTGGCGGTGCTACTGTGGTTTCTAATAAAATTACTTGTATCATTACACTGATTTAACTCAATAAAACCGAATGCCTAGTGTTTGTACTAAATTCACTAAGAAAAGGCTTCAATCATCCGCATTTTAAATTATAATACAATGATACTGCAACCAAAAATATATTTTATAGCCTTGCACACAATATGTCTCAGGATAAGTATCAAAGTTTTTGAGAAATGCGTCCTACTTAGGAAATTTTATCACTTAATATCATAGTATTCTGTCTTTCACTACCTTATCCAAACTACTTACATATATTTGCAGATGGATGGAGGATAATTAGTTAGATATGTAACTGCTTACTTTTCAATTTGTGAAGTAAATATATATTTTTATCGTTGAAAGTTGCCTTTCCTTGTTCACTAAATATATTTGTTTATTTAGCGTTTCCATGCACATTCAAATCTCCGGACACACTTTTCTCCCAGTGAGTTTTTATTTTAGAGTTTTTTGTTATTGAGTAGGCATGATTGTTCTGTGTCCACTGCCGACCATGTGAATAAATAAAATAAAAATCGCTCTCACAGAACTCAGCATGACAAAAAACGACAAACCCTTTAAAACACCACAAATAGAGATAATTAGGAAAACCTGTTTCCTTGTGAATAGAATATTTATATACACACTATTTCCTTGTCAGTAGAATATATAAATTATTATAACTCTAATAAAAACTACAAAAAGACAGACGAACCACTTGTTATTACAAAACCTGACAGACAGCAAAAGCAAACCAAAAGAAATGACAACGCGATGACAAAACCGAAAACACGACACAAGTGAACCAACAGTGCTAAAAGAATTTCAGTGGACGCAGCTGAACAATAAAAACTAAAAAGCAGAAACACGAAATGGATAAAAAAAAAAAAACTACACTGAAACACAAGTCAGGAAAAATTATTCCTCGTCAGATTATGAACCCAAATAATTAAACACAGTGAACCACACAGGAACCACAAAAATAAGCAGAGGAAAGAATAAATAAACAGAGAGGACACAAAACTACCCTATACCCACGCACCAATACCTGACGTCGTTTGGAGTTGTGCAAACAACAAACCCTTATTGAATTGTGCTGCAGTGAAAGAATGTCTTTTAAAGTGACGTGCCACAGCACGTGATGTGGCACTAGGACGAACGTATGTGTGGACATTGCAGAGGCCTTTACCGTAGGCCTATAGTCCAGTCATAGTTACTTCGATATTTTCTGAAGCCCTGCTGAAGTTCTACTGTCAGGCTATTTATCCGCCTCGTGTGAAATACGTTTAACATATTCTAGAAAATTACAGCAAAGAGACAGCCCGATCCATTCGTGTTCACACAGTTAAAATATATTTTGCATGAGAACTATCTTACTAGGCATTACTAACACACACATTTTCTCTGTTTTTATTAATATTAATTGCTAGCAGAACTTCCTGGCGTGTCCCGGGTATAATAGTGCATTAATAAATGCATGTCTCCGTTTTAGAGGTTTCAGACCGAAAAAGGGTTCCGGAGATTCACGTACCAGTTTTATGCGTTTCGGACACACTGGAGGGCTAGAACCATTTTTTACATAAATAGCATTTTTAAGTTGGGAACTGACGTGCACGCCTGCCAAATTTGGTCGCGATCCATCAAACGGTTGTAAAATTAATATACACTACAAATCAAAAGTTTGCAAACATGCAAGGTATAAACGAAATCTTCTACTTTACATTACGTATGAAAATACAGGAATTATTTGGTACGTCGTTAAAAAACTTTACTTTATATTAGGCGGCATTAAAACCGTTTCAGGTGTTTTAAAAATATTGTTTTTACTTTTGTTTTACGTGCACTTCCAAACGATATTTATTGTGTTTGGTAAACATGCCATAGAAATGCCCAAATGGGCTGCAATTTCTCATTGTGTTTTATTGCTCTTCTTCATTACACTAATTTGCCGCTTTGTGTTCAGTAATACACATTTGACCCCATCTTATACACAACTGTACGAAACTTAGACTGCAGCTATGTGTCTCAACCTGGAAGGTTATAATTGGCGAATTTGTGATTTACCGATTATAAATCTCGGATGTAATTTTTTGAGGGGAAAGAAACCTAACTGCTGCTGGAAACCACATTTCGTTTGCTCAACTCA
Organism: Clitarchus hookeri; assembly: GCA_002778355.1. Classification (NCBI taxonomy): domain Eukaryota; kingdom Metazoa; phylum Arthropoda; class Insecta; order Phasmatodea; family Phasmatidae; genus Clitarchus; species Clitarchus hookeri. The sequence goes on along the minus strand of NQII01021429.1, from coordinate 546 downwards.
TGAGAATCATATTTTGTTTTAAATTTTGGTAACTATTAGCTAATATTCATTTCTAAGTAAATTCAATCAATAAAAATTAAGAAATTATTTGCAAATATATTATGTTCCTGGGTTGGTTTTCTCTTTCAAATATATTTATAAAAGCCATTAAAAAAATATTTTGTGAAAATATAAATAAAATAATAATGTTTACATAATTTTTACACCAAAATATGTAAGATAATTCCATAGATAATAAATCGTTTCAAAAATAATAGTTTTCATATTATTTAACCGGTTGAAATCATTTAATTATGCTATAATATGTGTTTTGACAGTAAAAAGGTTAGAAAATTGTACAAAATAGATTACACTAAACTTCTTAAAGCACGATTAACAAATTTACTAATGGTCATAAAATTTAAACGGGTACTACACACGACCACATTTTATGGATTTTAAGGGTTTTTGACACAATTGGGGTATGGGTGGAGCCCAATTAGGCCTACGTAGTATTTAAGTTAGCTACTGAAGAGCATCCGTGCCAAATTTGGTTTAGATCCGTCG
>NQII01021428.1:0-10538 GCA_002778355.1 Clitarchus hookeri | reverse complement strand
CCGCTGTTCCTTCTTTGAAGTGGGCTTGCCCATTCTCTAATTGGGTACGTGAGGCTCTCGGAACGGGCCTCGTGCATGCTGCGTACTGTTTCCTACTGGCTGGGCTGCCGACTGTAGAGTACGTCACTAGGCGCTGACTGGCCAACGGCGTTCCAACATGTTGCTGGCATGTGACGCCATCTTGCTGGCGTGTGCTGCTGGGGTTCGCGGTATAAGCGGCTGTTTCGCCTCTGTATTCCTAGGTACTCTGGTACAATAAGAGCAAGTAAAGTATATATTTTCATTCGTCATGTACCGTTTTTTGTTCGCTATCTAGCCAGATCTTTTAGTCGTTTTCAAGTTCNATATTTTCATTCGTCATGTACCGTTTTTTGTTCGCTATCTAGCCAGATCTTTTAGTCGTTTTCAAGTTCTGATTTTTGTATATGTATAAATACCAATATTATATATAATTGCTTTTAAATAACTTTACTTATTTATATCAGCATGCTAATCGGAGGACGGCTTTCATGTTGTATACCAATCTGAACTTTCAACTAAAAATGACTCACACAGCTATGTAAAAGTAAACTGTTGGTTATAAACCACCGCATTTTTTTTATGCCAGTAGGTGGGTTTGAGCGAAAGGAGGCATTACAAACTAAATTGAAAATTACCTTAAATACTCACCTTTTAAAAAATTCACCTGTAATCAGGTTTTACATTAAGGATGTTCGCTGGGATAGTCGGCGTATTACAAAAATACATTCGTCAAGTCTGGCCTGGTATTCTGTAGATACAGTGTGTATTTCCAGCCTGTACTTTACTGTATATTGGGCCGTGAGCAGCCTTAAATAGTAATTCAGAAATCCCGGCGGTGCAAAACTTTTTTTGAGGCGTGCATAAAAACGAAACACATCCGTGACTTGCGGAGGATATGATACAAACGTGGTGAAACGAAGAAAACTCGTTATCAACATCGATTATTAAGGTTACTTCTAACAAAAGAAACTATCTTGCTAATATCTCAGATGAGTTGGTTTCCAGTATAAACACTGCTTGGGTGGATTTGTGATTATAATTTGCAAACAAAACATGTTATTGAACTACATAATAGAGGCCTAATTATTACGTATGTAGCCGTTAATTTTGTGATACAAAGCAAAATTTTTAGATAAAAAAAACCAAATACAGCTATTCAAAGATGAATATACATAATTACTTTTCATGGTGGAATAAAGGCGAACCACAGCTTCCCAAACTTTTCATATGTGATTAACTACACATGTATACACAAAGCAATGTTTGTGAAATCTGAAGCTTTTTTAAAATTTTTGGGATTTCCCAACCTAGAGAAAAAAAATTTAATTAGTGCATAAACTTATATAAAAATGTAGAGAAATCATTCAAATTTGTTTAAATTATGGTTATTGTTTCTGAAAATATTTCCGTTACTGAATTCTTTGAAAGTATTCATTTAGGTTCGTATCTGAATAATTATTACAATTTAGTACATTTTAACAAAAACATGGTTTTCAAAAATATTTCTGCAATATGTTTTACATAATAGGCTACTCTGAACTAAATTAGTCAAAATATATCTCCACGCCAGTGAGACTAGTGAAAAATACCGTAATGGAAACCAGTATCTCTTACTGATAACTTCAGTGGGAGAATTCCTCTTAGTTAATGGAGATTGCTGCTGAGTTCCAATAAACCCCACCACTCCTAGTTGAAATTCAACTTAAATCTTGTAACGCTTCAAATAACCGCTACTTATTCCTGTCACAGTTATCTCAGTTTATTTACAATGTGTATGCTAACGTTATATATATATTAGTTTTATTTATTATTTGTTTGTGGCAGATATATTTTATTTACTACATTTCTAACTCATATTATTAATTGCAAGTTGTTTTAACCTCAGAAGACTCATTTCCGTGTAATTTGGTTTGTAAATCTTTTTGTTTTCATTCACAAAGTTATTTTTATGTGGGCCGCTTTGCACAGAGGAATTTGTTGATTGGTCATTGGGGTAACGCAAGACGTATGTGTAAGATATGATGTAGCCGTCTCGTGATTGGCGCGATGTTTAAAGGCGTCGTTTAGGTATGCAGATTTTAAGCCATCCTGGTTTCCCCATCAGGCAGGCATTGACAGAGTGGGTCATCGGCCTGAGAGATATTTTATTTTTCTGGTTAATTGGCTGAGTCCCGTACAGAAATGCCGACTGCCGATAGGGCGAAGACGCGCGGCATCTGAAGAAGAATAATTTAAGTCTGCACGCGCTACCTACGCGGATTATATCTAAAGCCAAGTTTGAGCTACCGCGATTGCGTGTGGTACGGTAAGGACTTTAGTGACGTACCTAAGGTTCGAAAGCATAGCGAGGGAAGACTAAGGCCCACGACCACGTAGTTTCGCGTGAATCTGTTTCGTATTTTTTGAGAAACAGCGGTCCGAAAAAGCCGTTTTTAGCCACGTCGGAGGGCATTAAAAATAATATTTCCAATGTGCGTGATGTCATACACGACTAATCTCAAATGTATTTTCTTTTCGTCGATAAGCATTTCGGGCGCACGTTTACTGGTTTCCAAAAGAAACAAGGCGATTTTGAACACATCGAAATGCAGTGCACGCGCTGCCTGGCACTTGAACTGCGTCACAGCGTGTAAACATTTCACGTTTCAACTATTCAACTATTAAACGTACGTCCAATGTCCTGATGTAAGAAACAAACACACACTTAAGACGAGGGATGTTGAGTGCTTTCAAGACGTCACGCGCATCAGAAACACCATTTTTGGGAACTTCAAAAAAGCAAAAAATCAGCTTTTTCAAAGCTTCGTATCTCAAAATGTTTACGTCAGATACACACAGGCTGTTCATGATAAAGTGTGCACTTTTGAAGCCCTAGTTACTTTTTCCTTTCAGCCTTTTTTTTTATATCCTTAAACTGCCTTTCTAAATAAATATTGCCGTGTAAGTAATAAACACAGTGTATATATTCCATCCCGCACTCGGAAGTTAACGTCTTAAGGCGCCGTTCACACTAGGGCGATATAAGATAAGCGATATGTCGTAAACGATACACGATACGCAACAGGCACAGAGATATACTTGAAATGTAAAGGGAGGCGATAAAATAGGTTCACAGTTGCGCGATTGCACAACATATCGCAAGTGACATATATCTCGAAGTACCACATGTTGATCGCTTCTGCGATTAGTATCGTACGACATTTCGGGCTGTGAACATGACGGGAAGAAGAGAAGACAAATCTCTTTATCTTCCTTTCATTGAATTAGTGAGAGCTCACCAGTGCATCTGGAACTATTCCATTGCCGCATACAGTAAGACAGACNGAATTAGTGAAAGCTCACCAGTGCATCTGGAACTATTCCATTACCGCATGCAGTAAGACAGATGTGACGAGCTCCGCATGAAGGGAAATTGCATCAGAAATGAAAGACACAGGTAAATACATTATTTATTTATTATGTAAGACAATAAGTAACCAAAGTGTTATATTAATCCAATATATTATAGTAATCAAAGTGTTATATTGACACATCTCCATTGTGTAGGGATTGCACCACTTGGTTTCAGAAAGTATTCACCTAGTTTATTTCTTAAGCGGTTTGCTGCGTTCAAATTGTTGTTTTCACTGAATGTACTGTTATCTGATAATGCTGGTACCACAGAACACTTATTAAAATGTTGTGGAACATAAGGTTCTCCTTCTCGTCTGCGTATAAAATTATGAAGCACGCATCCTGTCTTAATAGTCTGCAACGCATTACTTCTGTTGGTATAAATTGGTCTGTCAAATAGACGAAATTTTGAAGTTAGCATTCCAAAACTGCATTCCACACTTTTTATGCCTCTTGAAAGTCGAAAATTGAATATTCTTCTGGCATAATTTAATACACTTTTTGGAAAGGGCCGCATTATATGATTCTGAAGAGGGAATGCCTCATCTGCCACAAAGTAGAACGGAAAAAGATTGTCATTTGCCTCGCCTGGAAGGGAGTTGTNGAGTTGCTTCTGGTATTTTCAATTTATTATCCTGCAATAATTTGCCGATTGTTGATTTGCGAAACACAGCACCGTCACTATTCCGTCCATAGTCTCCATCATCTTTTGCGGTGAACATTCCAACTGCGTCAGACAAAGCCATTATAACTATGGAAAAGAACCCTTTATAATTATAATCTGTGGATCCTGTATTAGGGGAACACTGAATGCGGAAATGTTTGCCGTCAAGAGAACCAATACAGTTAGGTAAATTCCATAACTCATAATAACGTTTTGATATTTGCTTCCAAGTTTCCTCCGTTGGTTGTGGCATATACAGCGGTTGTAAGTGGAACCATATAGAAGCACAAGTCGAATGAACAATAGAACTGATAGTTGATTTACTTCTGTAAAATTGCAAGGAAAGATCTTGAAAACTGCCTCCAGTAACTTGATATCTGAAAAAATAATACATTGAATAAATTAAGGGTTTTAAATCGTAAATGTATTTAAAATTTATTTTTTACTTAATTTAGTTGTGTAATACATGTGTTTTCATTTTAATACGCAACAGTTTTAAATAAATCCTATTGATGTCTACTTTTCTAATTTTGTTTCAGAAAAGAACTGTCGATAACGGTGGAAAAACATCAGAACAGCATATGTGCGATCGCTGAAACCACCAAAGTCTGGGGCTAGTCAGAATTCAAAGAAAAGTTATTATCTTACTGAGCATTTAGCTTTTCTGCAACCATATTTGAAAGGAGGAGATACGTCCGGCAATCTTTACGTTGAAGATACTGCAGTGGAGGAGTCCGATACTAATCAAAATGACGGAAGTGACACATTTGTTGAAGAGGAAATGCCTGGTGAAGCTTCTTCCGTGCAATTTATCGAAAAACCCGCTCGTAATATCAGCTCAAGTCAAACATATAATAAACGAAAGGGAAACGACCAAGTCGACGATGCTTTTGTAGAATGGATGAATATGAAAAAATCTGTTAGTAAAAGTCACCAAGATGCTGAACAGCACTTCCTTCTTTCTCTTTTACCTGATCTGGAAAACCTTAGCTTGCGTCGTAAGAGGACTTTCAAAATACAAACAATGTCTCTCGTACATAAGTTGTTAGAGGAGGACGAACGAGAGAAAGTGGAATCCAGTATTTCAGTTGCTTCCAGCCCTTCTGTATGGAGTTCGTCATCCCATCATGACACCTTACAAACTCAGTCTCACATGAGCAATACTACGACGATTTCGGAATTCAATTCGATTATCCCACAGCCGCAAGAAAGTGAAACTGATTGGGCCATTTTGTAACAAATTATGAAAATAAACCTGCTAAATTTTATTAATACTGCTGTTTATATTCATATCTACTTACCTTATAGTAATCAGAAGTTTTTCATCTGGAGAAATAGCCTTCCTGAAGTGTGTATCTTTTTTTTCAAGGGTTCGTGACACTAGGCTTTTCAGAAAATGAAAGTTTTCAGGATTCATTCGATAAAACTCCCTGAATTTTGATTCATGTTGAGACAGCTCTCGAGAAACAACAGCCGAGCTATGGTGCACGTTGGTAAGATTGTAGGGATGTACCCAGTAATTTCTTTTTCTTCTCATTCTACGCCTGAACCAATAAGCCACTATAACGTCTTCCTCACTTGAGCTCATTTTTGTAACTGAAGTAGTGAGAATTGTGTTCCCATCACATTTTTATCGCCCAGGTCGCGCCTATTTATCACCCGCTGTCATGAACCTTCCTGTCAATATATCGTCGCAAGATATTCCTTACGATATATCGCCCTAGTGTGAACGGCGCCTAAGGCTAAAACAATATATTTATTGGCTATTATTCCAAATGAGAGGACTTTCAAAAGTGCTCACTTTACCATGAATAGTATATACAAAACTACTCGAGGGTCACGCATTGAACTTTCCTACAGAATTTCCACCAATAAGATATGAGACAGGGTCACCGCCGAAAGTCACATAGATACACGCAGTGCTACGAGAACACCGCACGTCAAGCCAGAGCCTTGCGCTTAGTGGCGATGGCGGACGTGATGCGTGTGGCAGTGTCGCCCTTATCGCTCCTGCGCCTCTCGGCCACAAACGCGGAAAACAGTTCTTACCTACCTAAGCCGCTGGACCAATCTCGCCTCTCACTGATCCGACCGTCAGAACCATGAATCGAGTGTGACGTTTCCCTGAAGGTCGTGGGGCCATGGTGGCTTAGCGGTTAGCCTACTCGCCTCCCGTCAAGACAATCTGGGTTCAATCCCCGGCCGGGTCACTCCGGATTTTCGCATGTGGGAATCGTACCGGACGATGCCGTTGGTCAGCGGGTTTTCTCAGGGATCTCCCGAATTCCCCGCCTCTTCATTCCGGCGCTGCACCATACTCACCTCAATCAACCTCATCGGCTCTGAAGAGCTCGGTGTTAAGAGCCGTCCATATCTCGCACTCTGAAGGTCGTAGCAGTACCTGTTTGGCGAGCGCGCTGCTGCGCGTCGTCATTGAGTAAATAGTTTGCTCTCGCCATTTGCAGTCACTCTCAAGTTATGTGGGGATTGACGTTTGTCACTAGCTGTAGATTGCTGATCCACGGCACGCTTATCGGTCGTCAACATCCCGTCCTTCTTAAACACACGCGCGCGGCCTTCGTTCCACGTCTGTATCAACACCACCAATATTTTCCTGCACGCTCTATATATGGCTCCTTGTTTCTAGGGAATCTTCTGCTCGTGACGAGGAAAACATTTCACTTGTGTGTTAAGTGAGTATAAGGTCCCTGCCATCTTATAATCATCTACCTTTTGGTGTAAGTTAAAACTACACAAGTATTAACGAAATTATTCCACGATAGATAATAAAAAGCAGTTTCTAGAATTTTATTGAATTATCGTTACAGCTTCTTTGCTTTATTAGTTTTTAACTTGTGACAGCCAAGAAGAAGTGAGCTGATAATTTCTTGCGGGCGATTGTACAGAATGTCCTTGAAATGAGTGCAGATATTTTGGTGAATGCAAGAGGGTGTGTCCATACGAATGTTTTTGATGCGATGAACAAACATGTGGCCGGAAACGCATCCTTATGCTACGAAAAAATAAAAACCCAAGACACACATGCTGTAGCAATCAGTATTCAAATGACAGGTAGCGCGATCGCTAAAAGCAGTGTGACAACTACACCGCAAGTTTTAAAACAACTTTTGAAAGTGATGGCCGTTGGCCTGGTTGCACAGTTCAATGAGCCGCAACATGAACTGTTGCACTCCAAGTAGCACGTCTGTCTGCTCCCTGATTTCCACGCCAGCTACCGTGATCCTTGCAAAAAAGTTCTGCCTGGGTGTTCGCTGGAGTGTCGTAGACGAGTGACCTTGGCGGCCACTTAATAGGCCCGCCTTGTCTAATTCACCGATCTGGAAACCTCTCGTTGAAGAAAGTCCTGACGGCACGTGTATAGTGAGGAGGGGCACCATAATACTGGAACCACGTCTTACACCGCAACTGGAGTGATAGGTCTTTTGATAATTCTGGAAGCAGCGCATCTCTGAGAAACACCAAGTCTATTCACCCATTCATGGTAGGGAGAAGCAGGCATGGGCACCCCCCCCCCTTGTATCCACCAAAACATATGCACTCATTTCAAGGACACTCTGTATAAATGATACTAACAGCAGCCGTAAAGCAATAACCGCTTTATAATATGTGAAATTGAATTATTTTTGCTTTGTCGAGCGGCAAAATATAAGACAAAATCTGAAATGCAGGCTGAGTCGAAAATCCCATAAATTCAATATGGCGAGGATTCATCCTCCATAAAGGTAGCTCTCACCTGTCATCGTGGTTTATTGCTAATTAACATTTTTAAGAAAACATTTTTTCGAAAATTGGGCAATGGAGTTTTATTTGTGTACCTTAACCTGAAGTACACATGTAAAGTGTGAACTTGAAATAAATTGTAAATAACCGATAGGTTTTTACATTTTTTTACAGCTATCAAATATCACATATTAAAAATTCAATAAATTAATATTTAACAAATCGTAAAATGTAATGTTGGTATCTGAAACAGAAGTAATGACTCTAATAGATATAACATTTACTTGCGCACTCGCCATTTCCTTTTAGCTGGACACCAGGAAGAAATAAAAACCAAAACTACCACTAGCTACTGACCAAATGATTACTCACAGAGACTTGAGTAGATGTAAATTTGTTTTAATTGAAAAATAAATATTTTGGTTGAAACATAACGAATTATTAGGATATCTGTGAAAATACTAAGTATTATGTAGCAGCTCGTAATTGGTTTAAAAAATTGACTATGCTTTGTGGGGCCGTAACGTACGTATCTCTTATTTAGGATTCAAACGTAGTTAAGTCTCTTCAGTTTCTTTAAATTATTTCTAAATGTGCAAATTCAATTAATAAATACTTTTCTCACACAAACTCGAGAGAGCATGAGACCTCAGTTCAGGGCTCCCGTAGGCATATAGGTAAAGCAAATTTAACAAAAATGATGGTCCAAGATGGAGTGACGTAAGCCATATTAGTTTCTAAAAAAATCATTACTTATTTTACAGGCGTAGTCTCCGTGTAAAAAATTTAGCATAAGTAGAATTGTTATGTCGGTTCGGAGACAACTGGAATTTTGGAACAGGAGGTAGGAGTTGTCTGCTAACTTCCCCCCCCCCTTTTTACCCTCAAAATCAACCATTTTCACCTTTAAATAAGTTTTTTCACTAAAAATTTCCCTTTTTTCCCCTCAATAAAGATCCATGCCTCAAAATTGCAATAGCGAGCACCCGATCGACAACTTTCGAGCCATTTGAAAGATTTGTGGGGGGGGGGGAGCTTGTAAGCCACCACCCTCTTGCTCNCCCACTGTCTAACAACTCATCGCACTCTGCTCTTGCAGGTCAGGTCTGGCTCGACCTTTGCCCTCCTCGCTCCAAGTCTGTTGCGTCCGACCTGATGAGAATGTAATACAATAATGATTCACCCTCATTTTTGTACACTTCTTTTCAACACGTACCTGTGTTACCATATTGATTGTGCACAGTCAGTGATAGGCCATTACAGCAAATATTTAAGTACTAACATAATATTTTGCCCACATCATTTCATTTATTTTTATTATCATGCTCACATACAGTACCGACATGTATCGGCAGATCTGAAAACCAAGACCATCATATTCCCTACATCAGGAAAGCAGGAAGTGAAAAATAAATACTTTTTTATTTTTATTATATATATTACATACTTCAGTTTACAAACATAATACAAAATCAGAATCCCAAGAGTCTCCATACCATTGATGTAACATCTTTCCAGCAACATGCTCACTTTTCACATAATGAATATAATCTGTTTAAAACACAGTTCAAGGAAGTCTCCGCTAGCAAATGTCCAACCAGAACCCTTAGCCATACACTCCTCTTCTTCATGACAAAGTTTTTCTTTCAAGGCCTCTACTGCCTCTGGGATACTATTAACATTGTACAGTGCTTGATTCGCAGTCATAAACGGTCGGCGACTGATGTCTTCATCCAAAGGCTGACGCTTTTCGTAGGTAAACTCTAGCCAAACATATTTTATAGGACCTTCTTCAACTTATTCTGTTAACTGATTAATTATTCTTTGCTTAATGTGGTCCAGGTATGTGCATATGTCTTTCGTACCTACAAAATTATTTCCAATCACATAATCCTTTAAAGTACCCTTGAAAGATAATTGTTTTAGGTAGAACCCATTCTATGTGGTGTCACCAACTGCTAGTACAGGTCGTTTCTTAGCTGTATTAACTCTACCTTTGCAGTTCTTCTTATATCTCTTCAGTTTATCACCGCGCTTGAACGCATTGTTGCATGGCTCATGATGGGCCCTTCACACTAGTAGTTCTTTCATGCTTCCTTGCACTTTGGCTGTAGGCAAATATCTTGTCGCAGTAACAGCAACGAAGCCTTGACGAACTCATCGATGGCTGCATTTCTGTAGATGTTCCATCTGAAGAAGTCGATGGCACCGTCGGCGCCATGCCTGCAGAAGATGATGATGGTGCTGCTGCTGCACGTGTCCCATCTGAAGAACTCGATGGTGTTTCTGCTGCACCCACGACTGGCATCTCCATAATATATTTCACTTGCTTACACGAACAGAGACGATGTGTATTTCACGACTGCCACTGTCAAACTAAGCTCCATAAAATTAATACAGCTACTTATATGCCTGCTGATGTTGATGTTGCCCCGTGGATTTTTTCTGGTAGCCATATTGTTTATGTGGGCGTATAGTGTGTCAAATAAAAAATCTGTATTTATTATTAATTTTTAAAAATAATTTTTTTTTTAAATTGTACTGAAATTGTATGCAGAGTACAGCAGACCAATGCTAAAAGTTCTCTCAACTTCATTTCTGGCTCCTTTCTCGAAGTCTAATTATCACACGACGTCGATATCTCTTAATTATTCATTATCTCGTCGGTTTTGTAAGAATTAAAGTATACTACTCGGCTTTTCTTAAATGTATGTTTATG
>NQII01021427.1:14612-25682 GCA_002778355.1 Clitarchus hookeri | reverse complement strand
TCCCTCCATCGTTACCAACTTTACTGGGCACATGTCACTCACTGAACCCATTAAAATAAACGCAGGCATGGGCAGTAACTTTTTTCTAAGGTTGATTTCAGAATCGCGAACAGCCTTTATCAGTTCCCTACCCCAATTACACTTCTGGCTTACACTGTGTTGCTTCGGCATTTTATGCACCTTTCANTCTGGCTTACACTGTGTTGCTTCGGCATTTTATGCACCTTTCATCTCTTTCCTGTATGGCCGGCAATGCCTTCGTGATAATCGTATTTCTCAAAATTTTCAACAGCGGCAATAGAGAACGAGGCTAGAAGAAATTTTTTTAAGACTATGGCAATTCCCGTACTGAACCGAATTCTAAAAATATAGTATATTTGTGGTTTCTTCACACTTTTTATATTTAACCTTTGAATGAAAAATCACCTCATGTATGATGTGTTTGGTTGTTCCCCTAAATTTGCCACGTAGGTATCACAAGCGTTTTATACTTATGTTCATGTAAAAGTACCTTATTTTTGGTTAAATTAAACTTTTACTTATATTTTATCTATACATAATATTTAACTTATAATTAGTATAAATAAAACAGTGAGAAAATAGGTGTGTACCTAGTAAGAAATAGTTCTTATGCAAAATATTACTGCACGGATGTGGTGCATTGTCCCTTTGGTGTAATTTTGTAGACTTTGTTAAGCATTGTTTGCACGAGGCGGAGTATCATCCTGGAAGTAGANATTGTCCCTTTGGTGTAATTTTGTAGACTTTGTTAAGCATTGTTTGCACGAGGCGGAGTATCATCCTGGAAGTAGAAAATTTGGAAGTAACAATGAATGGACTATACGGAACTGGATTTCGTAGAAAATTTGCCGACTATGCCGGTAAAAATGTTATTTTAATTACAAATGAGAATAATCTGAAGTTTAAAATCACTTAAGTCTTTTAATTATAATAGTAACTTGAAATATTTTCAATTATGGGCCGTTTGGAAATTTCTCAGATCATATTGTTAGCACGCCATCGCGCAAGTACAATATTATTAGCTGTGGTGAATCCCCTTAAAGCAGGACCGTGCGGTATGTGTTCGGGCTCGCCGACGTTGAGAAACAGTTGTCAGTCACGGGAAACACTCGATGTACGACATCGGGCAGAATAAATGACCCTGAAAAAGCAGAGAGAGAGGCCTAAACATACGATAAAGGCCGAGGTTATGGAGAGAGAATGAGGCTGGGCGGACAAATTCACGGTGACGAGGCAAGTCGAGTTGTGGAACAAGGGAACGACAACATACAATAACTTAAGGCGCCCGTCTACCTGGCGCTTGAACTGCGTTGCAGAGTGTTCCAAATACACGTTTTTCAACGAAACTATTAAGCGTGCGTCCAACGTGCTGATCTACGAAAAGAACACACACTTCAGACGAGAGCTGTTAAGTACTTTCAAAATATCACGTACGTTAGAAACATCAATTCAGAGTACTCCAAAACCGCTAAAAACGGCCTTTCCAAGGCGCTGTAGCTCAAAATGCACGCATCAGATACATACAAAACTACTATAGGGGCCTGCACTGAACCTTCCTAAAGACTTCCCACTAATAAAATAATATGGTCACCGCTGAAAGTCCCATAGGTACACGCAGCACGACGAGAATACTGTACGCCAGTTCAGAGCCTTGCGCTTAGCGGCGATGGCGTACTTGATGCGCGTGGCAGTGTCGCCCTTATCGCTCCCGCGCTTCTCGGCCTAAACGTGGGAAAAAGTTCCAGGTAGACGGGGGCCTTAAGCTGTTAGTCGGTTGTTAAGGGCACTCCCTAGTAGAATATTGTCTGTAAAGTCAGTTTTTCCGTGTATGCGTTTCTCGGTAAATAAACGTTCTGGTAATGCTAGTTTTCTGCAGGAAAGGTAAAACATAATCATCTGCGGCCATAACTCCTTACTTTTATCATATTATATATATTCAGATGTAAAAGAAAATAGTGAACAAGGGTTAAGGCTCCCGCCTACCTGGATTTTTTTTTTCCCCCGCGTTTGGGGACGAGAAGCGCGAGAGCGATAAGGGCGACACTGCNCCCCCCGCGTTTGGGGACGAGAAGCGCGAGAGCGATAAGGGCGACACTGCCACGCGCATCAAGTGCGCCATCGCCGCTAAGCGCAAGGCTCTGAACTGGCGTACAGTGTTCTCGTCGTGCTGCGTGTACCTATGGCACTTTTCAGCGGTGACCCTGTTATTTTATTGGTGGAAAGTCTGACGCGTGTATTTTAGGATACAGCGCTTATAAAAAGCCGTTTTTGGCCATTTTGGAGTACTTTTAAATGCTGTTTCTAATGTGGGTGACGTCTAGAAAGCACTCGACAACCATCGTCCGAAGTGTGTGCTCTTTTTCGTAAATCAGCACATCGGACGCAAGTTTAATAGTTTCGCGGAAAAACGTGTGTTTCAAACAGTCTGAAATGCAGTTCAAGAGCTAGGTAGGCAAGCCCCCTTAAAATAGTTTCTTATGACATACTTGTGCAGTTTGGTTAAGGGAAAGGAGGCAAGTACAAAGTGGCATCTGTTCAAGCCATTCGTAATAATATTCTGCGATTATAGATCTAATTTTCGAGGAATTCTGCTTCCCGGGAATGGGTATCGCAGTCTTGGGAGGGCCCGTCGCAATGCTTCCTTATAACCAGAGGCGTTAAAACATTTTTACTATAGTCTATTCACTGTATCTTCACACTTATTGAATTAAACCTTTAAAAAATAACCCCATGCATTGCGTGTTTGGTTCTTTCCTAACTATGTTATGTATCAGAAGCGTTTTATACTCCTGTTATCATGAAAGTGTCTTATTTTTTAGCAAATTAAACTTTTACTTACATTTGAACTATAAATTATAATGTTTCATTTAAAAGTAATATGGCAGAGAGGAAATAGGTGTGTTGGTAATACCTAGTAGGAAATAGTTCTTATGTAAAATAGTATTGTACTGAGTGCGCTCGTATACGGCGCGTACTTCCAGGATATCCCTCCGGCTTATGCAATCAAAGCTTAAGAGTCTCTAGAAAATTACAGCAAAGGGACAATGCACCGCATTCGTGCTCTCCGAGTGACATAATACGTATTTCGCATAAGAACTCTTTCTGACCGGGCATTACCAACACACCTGCTTTCTGCCTGTTTCTTTCATGTTCATTATAAATTAAATATTATAATTTAAAAATAAAATATAATGAAAAGTTAGATTTAGCCGAAAATAAAATACTTTTATGTTGACACGAATATAAAACGTTTATGATACGTAACATAATTATGAAGCAACCAAACACATCATACATGCTGGGCCGGACTTAGAGAGACCCAGGGTCCCTAGGCAATTACAGAGTCCGGGCCTCCTTTTTGGTAATTTAACAAAATAACCAATTTTATTTTATATTTTATTTGGCTACTGTAATAATAAACTTCTATTAATTTAATTACTGTTGTATATTTGTACTTTCCTATTTGATTTTCTTGATAAATAAAATTAACAAAAACAGTTTGTCTCCTTCCCCCCCCCCCCTTCACCTACACGAAGCTAGTGCCCTAGGCAGGTGCCTTGTTCGCCTAGGCGGAAGTCCGGTACTGCATACATGGGGTGATTTTTCAAAGGTTTGATTCAAAAAGTGTGAAGAAACCGCGAATAGACAATACAAGTAATCACGCATGCTATTATTTCGGTGGCCTCCGACATAGCTTTTTCAGACTGGGGTATCCTAAAACATACTTCCCGCAGACACGAGCGATACTACGGTAGGAGCCTGCATTGAACTTTGCTACAGAATTCCCTCCAATAAAATGATAGGATCGCCGCCCCATAGGTACACCGTACACGCAACACGTCCAGAACACTGCATGTAATTTCAAAGCCTTGCGCTTAGCGGCGATAGCACCTTTGATGCGCGTGGCAGTGTCGCCCTTATCGTCCCCTAGCCCTAAACTCAGAAATAACTGCAGTTGGGCGACCAAACCTTATGGCTAGTTTTCGCTTCTTATGCGGAAATTATTCGTTTTCAAGTCATGACTTCAATTTCTGAGTAATTGTTAAGAATTTCTGACTATAGTAAATGTACATTTTCCGAGGTGTTTCATAATTTCTGTAATTAATTTTGGTAGTTGTAAAAAGGCCGGGGGGTATTGATATTTGAAACTTTATACTATATATGCCGCTTGTGACAAAATGTTAACGTTGATAGTTCAGATTTCATGTCTGTATTGTAGAGTAAGACAACAACTAAACTGTGTGCGGATACTTGAACGAGACGTTGCCTCAACGCTGGATTGGTCGAGGAGCAGCTGGTGACCAGGCTCTTCATCACTGCCCCCCAAGAAGCCCGGATCTTACCCCATGCGATTTTTTACTATGGGGGTACATAAGGGATTTAGTGTTTCGTCCACCATTGCCGGCTAACGTTGACAACCTCAAAACGAGAATTACGGACACCATCCAAACCGTAACACCGGACATGCTGACAAGAGTGTGGAACGAGTTTGATTATCGCGTAGATGTCGTTCGGGTCTTTCGTGGTGGTCACATTGAACACTTATGAATGTATGGTAAACAAACTTCACGGTTCGACGGTTCATTTGATTGGCCAATCAAGGTTGTAGGTTGTTTGGTTTTGATTTTATAGACCTTCAAAATTTGGGTATTCTTTTATACTCATCCTGTATCTTAACGACTCTTATGTTGCAGTTGCCAAAGAAAGCATGTTTATTAAAGTAATCTTATAAAAACAAACATAAAATATCTTTGTATGTTTGATATGGAAGACTGGGGAATAAAATGCTTATACAATGAGAATAAGGAGCCTGTTACTTGTGTATATCCTGAAGAATAAATGCGGCATTTGTTTGATGGTTCATCTGAGAGCTTTCATTTTTTCTCTGTATTGAACCCGTCGCCGATTTATTTTTACATCACGTCATGTTACAAAAAAAAAACTTTGATTTCATCATCACTGTGGCAGATTATAGTTGTCTTGTTCGTCGCAAATTGACGGCTTTGCATTTCATCCAAACCTAATGCCTCCATAGGGATTCAGAAAAATGCTTAAAATTGTAAACTGGAATTTGTTGTAATTAAAACTGATATTATATAGGATTGCGGTATAACTTTACTATTATATAGATTAAAACAACATTGTTAAAACCTTAAAATTGGTTCATGTATTACTTCTTTTTATTAGTTGTAAAAAGTATTTATTTAACAAGAGAATATAATTTTCGTTACTTTGTCAGATGCTAGGCGAGTATGTAGTACGTCTGTGAAAAGTACATTTTTCTGTAGCGGCGATGCATGGTCATAAACCGGCCCGACATGTAAAACATTATATACCCCGCCTCGTAAAAAACTATTGAACTTACAAAAGATTTGTTTGCAGAACATCAACATTTAATATTTTATTTAGGCTTCGGTCGTGTAAATACCGAATTTTTCGCGAAACTCGCGTTTTTAGGGTTTTTTTTTTTAACATTCCATGTTCCAACAGGTTTTTCGGTAAAAACTAGTTGTGAGTTCTTTAATTTTTTTTTTGCAGGTCAACCGTAACGCGTGGATGAAACCTGACAAATCCATAGGAATCCCCACGATGTGTAGGACTGGTGGAGACATTTTGATATTTTTTTGAAATAACATTGGAGAAGAAGCGAGTTGAGTGAGGAGTTGCGTTCGCTCTCTCACTGCTAGCGGTGCGCTCCGCGAGTGTGGACGGGTACAAGATGGCCTTGACCAATCAAATGGCCATAACCTGTATGCACAGAACTCTAGGAAATTCCAGCTGGCGTTGAAGAAGGAAGACCCTCGCGCGAGCGAAAGGTTCCTCAAGGCCACCAACACCAATTTGATTCTCCGAGCGCCGCATCTCGGCAGGTCGCGAACTTGCCCAGTTCCATGCTTGTTCCGCACATTAGAAGCACGAATGGCTGAAACGAAAGTTTTGTTCCCTTATTTATTATTTTATTTAACGCGACCTTCCCGGGGTCATATCAGTGCGAGCTGTCATTATTTTTTTACCAAGCCGAACCGGTTAGTACATTCGATGAAGTTCTTAAAAGCTTAGATGGAATGTAGGCATTGGCGTGTTGTTGACAGAGAGATCATTAGAGATGGAACCACAAATACATGCAACACTAGTGAGACGGTTACAAATACACACTTGCCTTACCCGGTACTCGAACCCAGGACTCCTAGTACCGTGAGCTGGTAAGCAACTAACTGCATTACGGCGGTAGGATTAGTACCATCAATCTGGTGTCTTGGTAGACAGGTTTTACCTACCTGAAATATTTATAGGGCAGTCATTTTAAAATCAAATTTATAAGTTAATCGTGTAAGCTTATATGGCCTAGTCTGGCAATACTTGTGTGCAAAATTTGGTGGGAATTAGTTAATTGGTTCCCGAAATTAAGCATAAATGTTCCATTTTCTACCTTGCATTATCTAACAAAACGGTGGACAAAAGAATATCTTATATGTATATTTTGATGATTCTGAAGAACACTGACAACATACAAAGTTTCGTTGAATTTTGTTAAATCATATAATAGATATAACATGCTGATATAAATTATTTATATTGCGACCATTTCAGTTAATTTGTCCGGGATATATGGCATAGAAGCTCAGTTTTCTTATGTGGTGCTCTCTTCATAAATGGCGAACAAAAAGGTCACGTATTAGCACATTCGATGTTTGTCGCAGAGTCAAGTTCGGCTGAAAATATTTGGGACGGATCGAATACTAACCTAAAATGGTGTCTTGNTCGATGTTTGTCGCAGAGTCAAGTTCGGTTGAAAATATTTGGGACGGATCGAATACTAACCTAAAATGGTGTCTTGTGACTACCTTACCCCCTTAAGTCATATGAATTTAGCTGGAACACAGAAATATACTTATCGCCTGAATTTGGTGGGATGCAGTTCATTGTTTCCCGATATATGATATAAAACTTTTTTTTTTTTCATATCGCACTATCGTAAAAAAATGGCGTACGAAAGAGAGTGTGTAGACACATTTGATTTTGTAATAGATACTGACAGCATACGAAGTTAAATTAAAATTGGTTTCGTAGGTATAGTGTGCTACGCTAACATTTTTAAAGGGCAAACATTTTGAAAATAAGTGTCTGACCCACTTAAAACATAATTTTACATGGCAAGTTTAAGTACTACTTGTTAGCCGAACTTGTTTGCTTCCAGAGATGTCATAAACACTTATTTAGGAATGTTGCGCTATTTTCCAAATTAGATTAAAAACAAAAGAGGCTATGTATTGGCATATTATATATTTGTAATAAATGCTTTATGCCAACAAGGTTTTATTGAAATTGATTAAACGATACAATGGATATCCTAACTAATATTATAAATGCGAAAGTGTGTTTGTTTGTTTGTCCTCCTTTCACGTCGCAGCGGATCGACGTGATTTTCTGCACAGAGATAGTTGGAGGGCCAGGAAGTGACATAGGATACTTTATATCCCGAGGAAATATCTCATTCCCTCGGGGAAATTCTTATTGGAAAAAGAAAAAGTACACAAACGGAATAACAACGCAACTGAGCAACAGATCGACGTAATTTCTTGCACAGAAATAGTTGGAGGGCTGAAAGGTGATATTGGCTGCTTTTTATCGCGAGAAAATATCTCAAAAAATTTACAAACGATAATAGTGAATAAAGTTGGAAAAAAGTTTGCCGCCAACGCGCTGACTTACAATACGCTGTCTAAACAGTTACAAGATGGAACAATATCATGTAGTAAAGAATTGTGTAGAATAAAAAGACCTAAAAAAAACTCCGCGGTATCATATATCTATCTATAACAGAGGAATACTAATAAGCGTTTTTACCATTTAATTCACCGAGACGTTGAGTTTTATAATATGTATACTCTTATAGAATATTAACACTAAGTAAAATTCAACTTTATTTATTCCACTCCAGCGGAGCCGCGGGCACAGGTAGTAGAAAATAAATATTTATATATTACCGTCATATTGAAAATAAGTACTTTATCCTTTTAAATTTCATATGCTTACATGGCCTAAGTTACTATTACTTACATGCCAAATTTTGGTGGGAATTGGTTTGTAGTTCCCGAGCTATAACTTATTAGCTTAATTTCAGTTCTATCTTCCAAAATGGAAGATTCATAAAAATATTTATTCCCAATATGTAATACTTACAAGGTGTACTTTCATCGTACCAAATTTGGTGTAAATCAGTTAAATGGTTGCTGAAATATGAATAGCGCCCTAAATATTTAAATTGGCGGCCATTTTAATAAATAATACCCGGCGTCGTCGAAAACTATAAAATATGGTGTAAAAAAACGGGTCAACATTTTCTTCATATTTATTTAAACAATAATAATATACTTTGAAATACAGAACGATGCAAGTCTAAACTGACTTGAACATACATCAAAAGGCGGCACATTTTTCTCCCCACAAGAATTAGGACAGTCGCGTTTTCACCAAACTCGGTACGCATATAGTACGTAGTAAGGACATCCACTTGCGTTTACATCATTCCAATTATACTGTGCGAATTTGGCAGGTTAGAGTGAATGTTTGTTTAGATACAACAATATCTAAAATAAAAATATATTTTATTTTTCACGTTAGATTACAAAGAAAATAATGTGATAATATTTCCGTCGGGACTGTCTGTTGTCCTTGACAACGCAACCACAACGTAATCGCTCATCGGGGAATCTCCAAAAAGTCCTTGACTGCAGTGTGTTACTTCTCTGACATTTAACAAAGGAGGAAAAATAAGGAACGTACTTGGGAGTCGACAGCGATTTGCTGCCGACGGGCGAACCACGTGTGTATAAGCTGTTAACGGTAAACTTCTGCACTTTTGAAAGCCCTGATTAAGATCTACTTGCGTGCAGATTGTGTATTCTTCTGCCGCACGTAAAATTAATATCGTCACGGGCTTCATCACTTCATACATTAGCCTAGTCAAGCGAAACTGTGACATTATTATAAAAAGTAAAGCTTTTTTTTTTTACACTTACATGCATTAAAAAACGGAATGCAAAATAAATAATTTCAGTATTCACATGTGTTTACCTATTCTAATTCAACGTCACAACATGGAAATACTTGCCCTCTGTCGTTACCAACTTCATTGGGCGCATGCCAGACGTTGTGCCCGTTAAAATATATGCAGGTGGGGGCAGTGACATTTGCCAAAGGTTGGTTTCCAAAGTGCTCAGTTACGAGGCTTCATCACCCCTTATATAGAAATTGTTCATTTTCGTTTCATAACAGAAGATACGTGGTCATTACTGAAAATGTTCCATCACAGCATTACATTTCATGGTTCTCTGCAAATTTTTGTACCTGATTCTTAATAGGTGTTCCCTGGTGGTGATCGAAAGGTGAGAATGAATAAATATATAAAATGTTGCATTAGGTTAGTTGTTCGATATATATGCGTTAATCGTTAATATATTATGCCCGTAATGATAGGTAAGTTTCTTTTGTCACATTTTTTCAATAAATCTTCCTAAATTTGAATTAGGAAGAAATAAATTAAAAAATACAATATGGCGTGTGACGTGGGCTGTTAACCGTGAACATTCTATAGATCCATCGCCTCTTCTCTTCGGCGACCGCGGGACGCGCCAACTCGCACTGCGCGCCCGGAGTTTCCCTGCTTCCCCCGCTCACGCCTGTCGGTGTCGTTCTCAAGTGTTACGTGAGCCCGCGGTAGGGATGGGAGTTTACTGCTTCTCAGGGCTAAGCCCCGTACGCCTACAAGGAAAGGGAAATCATGCAAGGAGACGTGCATCACGGCAAAGAGGGATTGGGTTGCCATGGCCGGATTCTGGCCATGATAACCTCCCTAAGTATACTTACAGCTAAACTACTATACTTAGAAGAGAAAAAGAAAAACCGGCACGGTCGCCGTAAAAACCCTTTCGACAGGAAATAATTAAAAAATTGTTACATACATTATGAGATTTAACAGAAAATGCTACAGGAAACAGATGGGTGGGAACCATGCTCTTTATCAGTAGGTAAGGGAGTTGCTTGACGTACTCTTCAGGTAATGAATGAACTCGTAGGTCGTAACTGTCGTGGAAGTCGCAGTGATGTTCGCAACGCAGTGCGAACAATTGTACGTGTGCAATCAATGCCTTGCTTGTGACGCTTTGTAAGAACCAATCGCAAACCACCAAAGATAAAGTAACATGAAATAAAGTTAAACGATAATCGCCACTCTTATTAATAAACATAAAACCGTGGCAGTTTTATATATCAAAGACAACTTAGTTTTGGTGCGTTGTTTTGTTGTAGTCCCGTGTATGTGGTCTCGTCAATGCTGACTGCTGGTGACTTCTACATATTCTGCGACTGCCATTGTGGACCAGGCGTAAGAGAAACCTTCCTCCTCTAGACTAGATTCTTGGTTTTTCTACCCTGTTTATTTTTTTTTTTTTCAAAAGAAAATTCTGAAAGTACCGTTATACTAGAGATGGGTTGTTACATCTATTTTCTGTACCTGTTCCAAACTGATACAGATACTTTCTGTATCAGATACAGGCATTCCCGAGTGCGTCGCTGCTTTGCCAGTCTCCCATTTGCGCGAAAATGTTTCAGAGAGGATATGTAGATCGTGTAAACGAAAACTTAGTTATAAATTATCCTATTTAAAAAAAAAACTAATTAACTTAACTGTGCAATCTCCAAATCTAAACCAAGAAGTATAATTTCATCTTAACCGCACATTTTAAATACAATTGAATTGTATTGCATCACAATTACATGGAACAGCAGACGCAACATTCTGGCGGCGAATGTTGAAACTGATAATAAATGTATCTTGATACTTGAGGCAGTGTACTCGTTTACTATACGTACTTGATACAAGTGGGTATTGGATACGAAGTAACAGGTTGATACTCTGTGACCCACAGTGATGTAAATACGAGTTCGTAGATCAGTCGTTATGTCTGCACTACTGTGTAAGGTCGATATCTAGTTGGGTATATAGTTACTTTGGAAACATTTTTTTAAAATATAAACAAGCTGGAA